>CAUYPK010022838.1:0-66826 GCA_963574355.1 Loris lydekkerianus
AATGAAGAAGTGAAAGAATAATTATTTGTTGATGACATGATCTTATGTAAAGAAAAATCTATGCTCCCCCCCAAAAAAAATAATAGTTAGGACTAATAAATAAATGCAGTAACATTTCAGGGTATAAATTCAACATGCATAAATCAATAACATTTCTGCACACTACCAATGAACTATCATAAAGAGGAAATAAGAGAACAGTTTCATTCACAATTACTATAAAAAAAGAAAAGAAAAGAAAGAGATAGTTAGGAATAAATTTAACCAAGGAGGTAAAAAATCTATATGCTGAAAACTATAAAACATTGATGAAAGAAATTGAAGGAAATACAAATAAATGAAAAGAAAGGTATTTTGTTTTCATAGATCGGAAAGATTAATATTGTTAAAATGTTTATATTACTCAAAGCAATCTATAGGTTTAATATAATCACTATCAAAATCCCAGTGCCAGTAAGTGTGGACTTTAAATCCAGATCTGTTTGTACATGTCCTTAACCATTATGTAATACTGCCTTTTATGAATAGGTTTCCTATATATCATATTCTTCATAATGCTATACAGGTAACTGGGTGACTGTACTCATGAAATTGTATAGTGTATTCTCATTCAAATTTAGAAACTTGTTTTGACTATGAGCAATTTAGATTAGCTCAGCCTTTTGAGGAAAACTTTTATCACTTGATAAATGTGAGTAATTGAGGTTTTTTCAGAGTGCTTCTAATACTGAGTTTTTTAGGTCAGAAATATAAAACAATTAGTGAGAAACCAACTAAGTGCTGTTAATCTCTAGTCAAACTCCTAAATCTCAAGAGAATCATGGTATATTACTTTAGGGAAACGTCTCAGTGAGTAATACAATCAAATCCAGATTATGAAAACACATTTGAAATTGCTGATTTCTATGTAATCCCATGAACCCAAATCACCCTGTATTTTATAAATGCTAGCTAGCCTCTTGTTGGTTCCCTTAGCTGGGCTCCCTCTCAGGATTCCAGGGAGGGGCCTGGGTTTCCTCCATGTGCAGCATCCTGAAGTTTTGTTCTTTAGTATGAGTAATTTTGTGGGTTTGCTTACCTTTCATGTCATCTGCATATGGGACTAGAAATTTTTGTTTCTTAATTTGCAAGTAGATTATGGTTAGAATGGGATTCCACAAGTAGTAATGAATATTGGCAAGGGCTCCACTTAATATTATTGTGCACAACTTTGGTGAGAGCATTTAATAAAGAGGATTAATACTACCTTTTACCTGGGAGTGAGGTGACCATGGCGTTTTCTTTTGTGGACCTCTGAATTGTTGACTTTACTTGTGCTTGTCTTTCTGTTAATTTTCACCATTTCCTCTGTGGATTGCTAGAAATGGAAATGGAATGAACAGTTCTTTTGGTAAGTGTTCCCATCAATCAAGGCAGTTTATGACTGGCTCTCTTCATTTGTTTCAGTGAACAGCCTATCCCGCTCCAAGTATTGTTAAGCCAGGAAGCCCAGCTGGAACCCTGCACGGATAGAGAGTTTGGGGCCGGTCCTTTCTTCCACTCACCTGCTTCCTGCCATGAGTCACACTCATCCCTCTTCCCAGAGTCAAATGCCCCACAGCACAATTCCCCTACTAGATCTGCCTTGAAGCTTCTGATTCCAGGTGAGGTGGACAACAATGACACCTCTGCATTCCATAGGCAGGGTTTACCTAAAACACCAGGCAGGACTGAGAAGAATTCTCATCATGGCTGGGAGCCATTGGATGCCTCAGAGGGTAAACTGCATGGCTATTGGGGTAACAATGGCAGCTGCAGCAAATTCCCTCTGCAAGAAGGAAGAAGCATTGCTCAAGAACAGCTGTTCCAAGAAAAGAGGGATTCTGCTGATCGATCTCTGGTGATACCTTGGTCATACCAAACTGGAATACCCTCCTCTGAGAGAGGAGATGAACATATCCTAGGCTGTAGTCCTTCAAATTCATCAGCTCAGCCCAGCCTTCCCCTGTATAAAGCCTGCCATCCCATAATGCCTGCTGCTGACTCATCTGAGCTTCACTCTCCTGATCCTGTGCAGAATACTAAGCAATGCCTCCAAGCCCAAAGTCACAAAATGTCATTGACTTCAAGAGTAGATCGAGGCAGTGAAGAACCTTACAGGCCAGAGTTTCCCAGCACAAAGGGGCTTGTTCGCTCTCTGGCAGAGCAGTTTCAGAGGATACAAGGTGCCTCTACAAGAGATGGTACAGGTTCTAAGGACAGGAATTTGCCAGATAGTTTAAGGAAGAACTCTTCCCCTTCTGACTCAAAGCCTCCTTTTCCACAGGGTCAAGGGAAAGACCACTGGCCCAGGGCAATACAGCAACCCTCTCTGGATGGCAAAGACAGACTGCCTTTCTGGGAAGACCCTGCTGAACATTTTTCTTATGCCATAAACTCTGGGCTGCCTAATGGTGAAAATTCTAGAGGAGGACAGCCCAGGTTGGCAGAACCAAGTATATATCAAGCAAAGCTGTCCCAAGTGAGAGATGCTATGCCTAAGGAGCTGGGTAGCAGTATGGACTTGGTGACTTCCTTGCCTTTGGATTCCTGGGTGAATGTCACGAGATTCTGTGATTCTCAGCTTAAACATGGAGCCCCTGGGCCAGGAACTAAGTCCTCTCCCCGTGATTCCCATAGTTATGCAACATATCCAGAGAGAAATCACATCCTTTTACATCCACATTGGAACCAAGACACAGAGCAGGAGACCTCAGAATTGGAGTCTCTCTACCAGGCTAGTCTTCAGGCTTCTCAAGCTCGCTGTTCTAGATGGGGACAGCAGGATGTGCCTTGGCACCCACTTAGCCAAACAGGTAAGAATGCAAATGGTGGGGGAGTGAGGATCATATAAAAGCAGAAGGATAAGATGAGAAGAAGGATAGTTTTCTGTATAGATAGTATCCGCAGCTTAGTAGGAGGTAGTAAAGCTTCTGAGTTCACTTAGAAAGCCTTCAGGACAAAGGTTAGACAATTTTATGGCTAGAGTGGAGAATAGGAACAGAATTATCACTCAAAAGACCAATTCCCTCCTTCTAAAGAAAGGGACTCCCAAGTATTTTCCCATGGCTTCTCCAGTAGGCTGTGCTAAGGAATAGGTCTTTGAAGGTGACTGAGTATGATATGGGGCAGGCTGAAAGGAAAATATGTTCTTCTATGCCTTAGAATAGCGGTTCTCAACCCGTGGGTTGTGACCCACAGGTACTGTATGAAAAGGCCGCAGCATTAGGAAGGTTGAGAACCACTGGCTTAGAAGGTGAAGTAATCCCAAGATTCACCTTTCAGGTCCACCTTGCAATAGGATGTCCACACTGAGCCTAGTCTCCAGTGAGTCGCCAGTGTGGTGTTTCCAGATCATAGTGAACCTTGAATCCTTCAGGAATTGCCAAGTTTAGTTTAGTTAGTGATTATAGGATTTTCATGGCAGTATGCCCATAGGGTAGCCATTCACTGACTCTCCTTGAGATAATACTAGGTTAAGAGTGGAGCCTACAACCTAAGTGCACATTACAGATTTAGTTCTGGAAACTGAAGATAAGAACAATGTTTGTAACTTAGATGCTTTTTTTTTTTTTTAAAGACTATCTTACTCTGTTGTCCAAAGTAGAGTGCAGTGGCATCATAGCTCACTGCAACCTCAAATGCCTGGGTTCAAGTGATCCTTCTGCCTCAGTCTCCTAAGTAGTTGGGGCTACAGGTGTGTGCCAAAATATGCAGCTAATTTTCATATTTTTTTGTAGAGATATAGGGGTTGCACCATGTTATTTAGGCTAGTCTCGAACTCCTGGCCTCAAGTAGTCCTCCCACTTCAGCCTCCCAAAGGGCTTAGGATTACAGGCATGAGCCACTTGTACCTGGCCAGATTGATGGTTTTAACTCCAAAGCCTGAACTGTTTTCCTGGTTCCAACATTAACTTTCGGTATTAATTTGGCAAAATCACTTAATTTCCCAGTACCAAAGTTTTACCTGTAAAGTGAAAGAATTGGTTCAGAGATTTTTGTTTAAGGTGTATTCCAACTCTGAAATGGTATATATGATTCTGTGAAATTAAACTCAGAGAACTTTTATCTTTAGTTTGGATGTGACAGTGTTCATAATGGTACAGGTTCTTGACAACCAACTTTTAATTGCATCCAAACAGGTATTTTGTGAGTACTTACTATGTTCTCCAGAGCTGGGGAGGAATACTCTATAAATATAAGATTTGATGTTAAGAAATTTTTCCAAATTATCTGTATTCTAGTGTAGACTTTGCAGTAACATTTACTAAGTGGGATTTGCCTATGTGGGACAGGACAATATGGAAAGCTTCTAAAGAAAGCTGGAATCTTTTCTTTGAGCTTTCTTACCTAAAATGAGAGAAAAAATACACAAAATAATAAATATTTTAAGAATAATAATTATTAGCCGGGTACAGTGGCTCACACCTATAATCCTATAACTCTGGGAGGCTGAGGCAGGTGGATTGCCTGAGCTCAGGAGTTGGAGAGCAGCCTGAGCAAGAGTGAGACCCTATCTCATACTACTGCATCTGGTCTCAAATTGCTTTTTTAAAAATAAATACTTTGTTGATATATAATTTACTAACTCTATCTTTTATGCATACCTATTTAAATTGTACAATGATTTTTAGTGTATTTTTGTAGTTGGTAAAAATAGATGGTGAACTCTAGTTCACCATTCGTTACCATACTCAGGTTTAAAATGTTTTTATTACTCCCAAAAGAAACCCTGTACCCATTAGCAGTCACTCCCCATTTTCTTCTCCTCTTCTCTCCAGCCCCAGGCAGCCACTAATCTATTTTCTGTCTCTATAGTTTTGCTTGTTCTGGACATTTCATATAAATGGAATCAAACAGTATGTGGTCTTTTGTGACCAGATTAATTTTGACATAATTGTAGTTCCTAAAGTGTTATATAAACACTGCTATTGACCTATATTCTGAATTTCATAGTATTTTGAAGTTGGGTAGGCATCATCTTATAGATACCTACTTAAAAATAAAAGAATAACTTTTGTTATGAAGAATTTAAAATCTATTCAAAAGTAAAGAGGAAGGGTAAATGTTATAATAACCCCCCTGCCCTGCCCCAGTACTTACCACCAGCTTCCATGGTGACTGTTTTGGCAAATTATCAACATATAGCCAGTTTTTATTTAGCTGTGGACTCCTCCTTTTTCTTTTCCACTAGATTATTTTAAAGCAAATCTCAGACAGTCTAGCATTTCATGTAGAAATGTAGTAGGTAAAAGTAAAAATTTTTTTTAAAGGGCAATACTATAATATAATATTATACCAAAAAAGTTAACAGTAATTTTTTTTTTTTTTTGGAGACAGAGTCTCACTTTATTGCCCTTGGTAGAATACTGGGGGCATCATAGATCACAGCAACCTCAAACTCCTGGGCTCAAGTGATCCTCTTGCCAGGTGCCCACCACAACGCCCAGCTATTTTTAGAGGTGGGGTCTTGCTTTTGGGTGTGGGACACAACTTCAAAAGGGACTCTACCTAACAAATTCAAATATTGTGCCCTGGTTGTTTGTACCTGCACATTAACCTATTAACCTGAAATATACATACATGCATACATATATATTCCTAGGCTCTCACCACAGACATTCTGATTTAGATCTGTGGTGAGGTCCAGAAAACTATATATATATTTTTTTTTTCTTTTCTTTTTTTTTTTTTTTTGAGATGGAGTCTCACTGTGTCACTCTCGGTAGAGTGCTGTGGTGTCACGGCTCACAGTAACCTCCAACTTTTGGGCTTAAGCGATTCTCTTGCCTTAGCCTCTCAAGGAGCTGGGATTACAGGTGCCCGCCACAATGCCCAGCTATTTTTTTGTTGCAGTTGTCATTGTTGTTTACCTGGCCTGGTCTGGGTTTGAACCCGCCAGCCTAAGTATATTTGGCTAACGCCATAAGCACTGTGCTATGGGCATCAAGCCAAGCACAAGGAAATAATTGAAAATAACTGGTCGTGGTGGTCCTCATAGCTCAGTTGACAAGGGTGCCGGCCACATATACCTAGAGTGGTGGGTTTGAACCTGGCCCGAGTCTGCTAAGCAACAATGACAACTGCAACCAAATAATAGCTGGGCCTTGTGGTGGGCGCCTGTAGTCCCAGCTACTTTGGGAGGCTGACGCAAAAGAATCGCTTAAGCCCAGGAATTGGAGGTTGCTGTGAGCTATGATGCTATGGCACTCTACCCAGGGCAACGGCTTGAGACTCTGTCTCAAAACAAAAAAAAAAGAAAGAAAAGAACTGGTCTTCAATACTTATATCAGCAATATTATGCTTTAACCAAATATATATATATACACACACACTCATATACACATACACATGTGTACTAATATATATTAGAATCAGAATATCAAATCAAGATGTCAATTGGCCACATATGTAGCAAATGTAGGTCAAGGGTATGTACGTTTTCAGAATGGAAGACTTAATTAGTCAGATTAGGGACAGCCCATTGGGAGTCACATCCAGTTTAGAGCAACTCTTCTCTGAACCATCTAGAAAGATTTTGAGGAGGAGATAAGCATGTGGTCGTTTAGAATTTAGGTGATTGAGAGAAGCTAAGGGAGGGGGGGGGATAAAAGATCATTATGCATATATAAAATATTCCTAAAAAGCTTCTCTTTTTAGAGTAATAAGTAAGTGGTTACCAGGTGAGAGGATAAAGAGTACTATGCTGAAACTCAAGAGACTTAAATTATAATCTTGGTTAAACTACTACCTGTCAGATGCTAGAACTCATCTTCCTGTTACATAAAATGAAAAGGTATGACAGGTGATTACTATGATCATTTTAGTAATGAGCTAGCCTGGAGATAAAAGTTTCTTTTGTCACTACAGGTTCTCTAGAAAATCACTATGTCGAATAATTTCCTGTGTATATATTATAAGTCTTGGGCCCAAGTCTGACAGAAGCTGATTATGTTTACAAAAATGAAATAAAGCAAGATGAGGACATTCAGCTGTCTGTCCACAGACCCCTTTCTCTACAAACTTCTTAAAGGGCTTTTAGCTGAGCCCTTGTGGCCTGCAGAAAACTATCTATATTCTGAAAATCTTGTTTCTAAATTTCAGGAGCACATCTTCCATTGGATTCAGGGGTACATATTTGATATTTAATGAAACAAGAACTCCTAAGTTTGTGCTGCCAGAGTCAGAGTTTATGCCACAGAAGAGATGGCTTCAACTTCTATTTCTGTTTTCTTCCTCAGGCTCTGCAGATGGTATAGGGAGGACGTTGCACTCAGCCCCTGGTCATGGTCTTTCAAAGACCCCAACAACAGAAATGGAGCACAGTCTCCGTGAAGCCAGCACAGTGCCTGCTTCTCAGGTAGCAGCCTCAGATTTTAAAGTGCTAGGCCTGGGGGCGGGGCGGGGGGTGTTGGGGAAGGAAGTTGGAGAGATGTGAGTGGTACATTTGATGGTAAGATAGACACTTGGTAATGTGGGGCTATCAGAAGAAAACAAGATCTGTGATTGGGTTTCTTTTGAGTGAGAAGAGATTGCTACATGGCTTCTACCTTACAAATATATCTAATTTGGTGTCTACTACTGAGTCTTTCCCATATTCCTGAGGACAGGGTCTGAGGGAAGACCTCAAGTCTGGTGTTATGTGTCTGCCTGTATGTGTCTGTATGTTTGAAGGCTGCACCTTGCCGAGGCCTCAGCAGGGAGTGTGGGGAGGATGAGCAGTACAGTGCAGAGAACTTTCGCCGCATCTCACGCAGTCTCAGCGGCGCCCTTGTCTCAGAGAGGGAGGAGGCTCCAGTTTCTTCCCACAGTTTTGTAAGTAGAATCAGGGTCTGGCTATTCATAGTACTCTCCTCCTTACTAGGTAAAAATACAGTGCAGGTGAAGGAATAGGGAGAAATGAAGGTTTTAATTTGAGGGAAAGGCATTTATGTACTCTTAGAAAAATTAGGACACATAGTCATTATTTTATTTACACATATTCAGCTGGAGCCCAGAGGAATATTCATTTCCTGTAGCAGTTTTAAAAGGGTGTGTGCTATAGGGTACTCTAGGGTGATTAATAGTCATAGTAGCCTTGCAGGGAATCTGAGAAGCAAAGGCTGCTGCTGATTGGCATAGAGCCCACTGCACTAATCAAAGGAAAAAGGGAAGAAATGAGATGGAGTATTATTTTGTTTTTTCTTCCCCACCACATTTTTTGAGTGGTATCCAGTGTGGTTTTAATATAAAGTGAAGCATACACATTAGCAAGAAAAGGAAAAAGATATAAAATTCCCCTCCTTGAGGCTTTACATGTGGTACTAATGCAATAATCTATAGGTGGAAGGGACAGGACAACCCATGCTAGTAGATATCAACAGACTTAAATACTGTCAATGGCTGCATCTGTAGGTAATTGTACTATTTGAGCATTTCACACAGTAACCTTTTTGTTACAATAAGGGTTAGGATGCAAAGCACTAGTGTTTTGAAGCTTTGGTTCAATAAAAGTATAAAAACAAGTTTTAAATACACAGTACAAAAAATGAAAGTGTATGAAGGGATATATTGTGAAAATTAATTCTCTGTCCTACCAGTTCTTCAGCTGTAGTTTCCCTCCCAAGAGAGAATCATTTTTTTCCAATTTATTGTGCATAAGTTCTTAAACATTTCTAAACACCTTATCCCTCTTTTTCAGAAAAGGTGGGTTTTTCTGCCCAGCATTTGTTCTATTTTCCTATGAGAGTTGGCTTGCTTTCTTCCAACTATACTATGTATCACGAATTAATTAATTCTTTTAAACAAATGCTTATTGTGCCACGTGCTGGAGATACAGTAGTAAGTTAGATATAGTCCCTGATTTTATGGGGGGCGGATAAATAAGCAAGTATAATGCAATAAGGATTTGATACTATGGGAGTATAATAGAAGGGACATTTAAACCAGGCTTGATGTATTAGGGAAGGCTTACTGGTGGAAGCAAAAAGAATATAGTGGTAGCAGATAAAGGGACCTGAAGCAAATATTAACTGAACATTTGAGTTTCTTTTAAGAAGCTCATTTGGGATAGCATGATTAGATAATTATGATTAGGGGAGATGATGGAGAGTATTGATAATTAGCACTGCAAAGAATAAAAACAGGTTTGGCACCTGTGGCTCAAGTGGCTAAGGCGCCAGCCACATACACCTGAGCTGGCGGGTTGGAATCCAGCCCAGACCTGTCAAACAACAGTGACAGTTGCAACTAAAATATAGCCGGGCATTGTGGCGGGCGCCTGTAGTCCCAGCTACTTGGGAGGCGGAGGCAGGTGAATCGCTTGAGCGCAGGAGTTGGAGGTTGCTGTGAGCTGTAATGCCAGAGCGACAGCTTGAGGCTTTGTCTTCCCTCCAAAAAAGAAAGAAATAATAATAATTAAAAAAAGGTCAGATTATAGACTACAGAGAACCCTTTATGTCGCAGTTAGGAGTTTGGACAGAGAGAAGTAGATATATTAGGAGAGCCAATTAGGAAGTAAACATCAATAGGACTTGGTGCCTAGCTGCCAGGATGTTGGGAGAAGAGTACAAAGTATGATGACCAAGTTTAATAGGTTGAAAGTGATATATTTTAGGGAAGGTATGTGTTCAGTTTTGGTTATGTTCAGCTTGAGTGGAGATATCTGGTGGTAGGCTTTTGAATATAAGACCTATGAGATGGAAACTGAGATCTGGAAATCATAGCCATTGAAAAGAGAAAAATGTATTGCAGAAAGAGGAGAGGAGCCAGGATGTATCCCTGAAAAGCATCTGATTTAAGGTGGTTCTTCTTCTGAAGAACCTTAAAAGGAGACTGAGAAAAAGAGACAGAGAGATATAAGGGCAAGAAGGGAAGTGGGATATCATGGGTACTAAGAGAAGAATGTTTTTTTTTTGTTTTTTTTTTTGAGACAGAGTCTCATTATGTCACCCTTGGTAAAGTGCTATGGTGTCACAGCTCACAGCAACCTCCAACTCTTGGGCTTAAGCAATTCTCTTGCCTCAGTCTCACAAGTAACTGGGACTACAGGCGCCTGCCACAACACCTGGCTATTTTTTGGCTGTAGTTGTCATTGTTGTTTGGCAGGCCCAGGCTGGATCGCTAGTTCCAGTGTATGTGGCTGGTGCCCTAGCCACTGAGCTACAGGCGCTGAGCTGAGAAGAATGTTTCAAAAAGAAAGGAGTCATTAGCTGTGTCACATACTGAGAGAGCTGGTACCTGGTCCTTAAGTTGCATACCATCTGCCACTCTGTTGTAGGTGCTGAGAGTGTACACTGATGGAACAATACAAATTTTGCCCTTGAATAGCTTGCAATTGAGTAAAGGAAATTAGGTATACTAGCATATAGATAATTTTATTTAACGTATTATTTACTAAGTGCCTGCATTGTTCCAAGTGCTAAGATACAGATGTGAAAAGAAATGTATGCTAGTAGGGGAGAAAGGCAATCAAGAAATAAATGATGTAACTAAATTATGATAAGGAAGAATAAAATAAGGCAAGGGAATATAGGGAGTAAAGAGGAAATGGTGGTTTTTCTTATTGCCATTTCTGATAGAATAAGGGAAATTAACTCTAAGGAAGTAACATTTAATCACAGACCTAAGTGATATGAAGTTGTAAGCCATGGGAAGAATATTCCTGGTAACAGAAACAGTAAATGCAACATCCCTGAGATAGAAATGAGTTTGGTATGTTTGAGGAACACTAAGAAAAAGTGTAAAAGATATTGGAATGATAGGAAGTAAAATAAGGAGCAGGCTGGGTGTGCTACCTCATACCTGTAATTCTAGCACTCTGGGAGTCTGAGGTAGGTGGATCGCTTGAGCTCAGGAATTTGAGACTAGCCTGAGCAAGAGTAGGACCCCTGTCTCTACTAAAAGTGGAAAAACCAGCCGGACATTGTGGTGGATGCTTGTAGTCCCAGCTACTTGGGAGGCTGAGGCAAGAGGATTGCTTGAGCCCCAGAGTTTGAGGTTGCTGTGAGCTGTGATGATGCCATGGCACTCTACCCGGGGCAACATTGTGAGACTCTGTTTCAAAAAAAAAAAAAAAAAAAAAAGAAGTAGCAACAGGGTCATATCGTATCATAAGGGACCTGTAGGCCATGGTGAGGAATTCATAGATGGGAGATATGAAGATCAGATTGAAGGTTGTTGCAGTGTTCCAGGAGTTGAAATATAAAATCCATAGGTAAAGATGACAGCACTTGGCAACTAATGGAAATGTGAATGGGAAGTGGGAAATAAAGGGCAATGCCCCTGTTTGAATCTGGGCAACTTAGGAAAATGAGGTACTAGTAAGAGGAATTTGGAAGAATATTGGTTCAATTTTGGATGTATTAGTGTTTCAAATGTTAAAGGGGCTATTTCTCGGTCTTTACCACAAAAGTGGATAACTGATAGACTGTAGAGCAGGACATAAGCATTAGTGACTACAAACTTGACATTCAAAAGAAGCAGCTGTGGGATGTAGCAGTGATGGAGAGAAGATGGAATAGAGTTCTTGATTCTACATTTAAGCATATATATCTTAATTCCCAATACTTTTAAAGTATAGAATTTTTTTCTCAATCTGTCAAGGTTTCTGAATTTCTCTTTATCATTTCTTCATTTTTTTTTTTTTTTTTTTTTTTTTGTGGTTTTTGACCAGGGCTGGGTTTGAACCTACCACCTCCAGCATATGGGACTGGCACCCTACCCCTTTGAGCCACAGGCACCACCCTATCATTTCTTCTTTATTTTAAATTTCTATCTTAATTCTACTGTTAGCATTAAGGAGTTTGCTTAATTGACTTGCAGGGTTAGAAAATGAGAGCGAATGGGAAAGACAGGTTAAGGGAAGAGAATCTGAAGTTTGAAGTTTCCTAGAGGGGCTGATAGGGAGAGTGGCTGCCTCTCCAAAACAAGGCATATTTGTGCATTTGTGCTCTAGTCCCCTCCTTTTCCCTGTGCTTGCCTTACTGTGTTTACCCAACCACGTCCTGCTGTGTGTTAATCCTCATCTCTGTGGTTTTTTTTTTTTTTTTTTTCCTGTTCTTGTCTCATTATAAGGATCCATCAAACGCGAGGAAAAAGCATTTGGAAACCGACCACCGTTGTTCCAGCTCCTCTTCCCTCCCTGTCATCCATGACCCCCCTGTGTTTCTCCTTGGTCCCAAACTCTACCCTCCCCAACCACAGATCCTGTCCCCAGATGTCCTGATGCCCAGCATGGCAGGGGAGCCCTATAGACCCCCAGGTAACTCCCTCAAATCTAATATTACATGCCAGTTATGGTACCTTTGTAGGGACCTACCTCTAAGGATCAAATTAGTACTCCTGGGGGTGGAGAAGGGTATCTCAAGGTGGGGTGGTGTAAGGATATGAATTACTACTTTAATATAAAATGTTGATCTAGATGCATTGTGATTTAATCATTTGGGGCCACCATGGTTCTTACATCAAGGGTCTAGACAGATGAGCACCCCCTAGAATTTGTCTATAAGAATGAATTGCTTCAGTCATAAATTAAGTTTTAAGTGACAAAAAGGAATACCCAGTCTTTGGGATCCCCCCAATACAGAAAATGTCAACTTTATCAGCTAGTTTTATCTCTTTCTCTGATCTAAGTTTCAGCTGAGAGATGGTCTAGGAGGATAATGAATGAGTGGGAAATTTGGAAAGACTCTACATGGAGTACCCATGCCACCATGTATACAGAGCCAGACAATCCTAGGGAAGGTGGGCAGCATCGTTCTGGCTTTCTTTAACCCTCCACCCTAAGATTTTCATTCTTCTCTTCATGAACTGAATGTACAGCTAAGGCAGTGGTTCTCAATGGGGAAAGGAGAAGTAGTACTGGCATCTGGTAGGTAGAGGACAGGGATGCTGCTAAACATCACACCTTGCACAGAGCAGTCCCTGCCTACCCCAATAAATAATTATTAGCTCAAGATACCAGCAGTGCCAAAATTGAATGAATGTATAGAAAAGGCATTCCATTTTGTGTGTATGGGAGGACTGGTGTGAACAAAAGCAGAGGTCTCAGAGATTGAACAAGAATCTAAGCAGAGGCAGTTTACCTGGAGTGAAGGTACCATGTTAATAAAGGGTGAGTAAGGTTTTAGAGTGGTGGCTTCAGGATTAGAGTCATCACAAAGGGAATATACATTTATTCTATTAGGGAGCCATTCTTTCATATGTAAGGTAGGATGGAGGAGGGATTACAGTGGAGTGAGGTACAAGGCAACTGTTTCATTTGCCCAGGTTAGCAGTAAGAGACTTGATTTTGATGTATAGTAAGAATTTTCTTCCCCGTGTGTGTTTGCTCTTAGAGGAGTGGGGAGTTGAGTGGAATAGCCAAGAATGGCCCTCTGGGAAAGAGGATAGTTTTCTGAAGATAGTCTTTGGATTTTTTTTCTTTTCCCAGGAACTTCGAGGAGTGTCCAGCAGTTTCTGGCTATGTGTGACAGGGGTGAAACTTCCCAAGGGTTCAAGTACACAGGAAGCACTTTGAACTACCAGAGTCTACCCCATCGTTCCAGGACAGATGCCTCCTGGGGACCCCAGTCAGAGACCAACCAGCACTATGGGGCCAGATGCCTGACTACTCCAGGGTTCAATCCTCAGCTAACCCACACTGCCACACTAACAGAAAGCAGCCAGGGCCTTCAGGTTCCTCATGCTCAGTCCTGGGGGGATCTTTTCCACTTATCTCTTCATCCTCCCATTGTCCACCCTGTGTCCTCACCATCCAGCAGTCTTCATGTACCCTTGAGGTCAGCTTGGAATTCAGGTCCTATTATAGGGTCCCGAACCCCTGGTCCCCGAAGAGTAGATATGCCCCCAGATGATGACTGGAGGCAAAGCATTTATGCCTCCCAATCTGGACATAGGAGGACAAGGGGAGAGGGATATCTGTTTGTTCTACCAGATGCCCCTGGAAAAGAACAGATCAGGGCTCGAGCCCTGCAGCACAGCCAGTGGTAAGGGTCACTCCTGTCCTTTCCTGGAACCACACCATTCTCTGAAAAATTGTGCTGTGACAGAGTTGGTACCCTGCATCCCTGCCTTGGTTGTTCTATTCTCATCTCAACATAAAATTGGCAGTTTCTCCTAGTGGTGCCAGGAACCTCCAAAAAAGACCTGGCTCTCTGGGGGGGGATATTTAAAATTCCAACTTCCATTCCCCTAGAAAAAAGAAGCAGTTGCTTTTTAAGGACTTTATTTGAGCCATGTTAAAGATATATCCATGATATTACTCTGGAAACTATCATTCCTTAGGATCTTAAGATGACTATTTTATTCCTCCACCTGAGCCCTCATCTCTGTTCCCTACTGTATTCCCAACTTCTACTCTTATTTTATCTACCTATCTCTGTTACTGGACCCTCTGTCTTCCCCATCTCCCATCTGTGGAGGGACTTGTAGCCCTGTGGTCATGGTTCTGACCACATCATTCAGGGCAACCCACCCACCTGCCCAGGTATTATGGTCTGTCAGCCTTCCTTGTGCTCCCAAACCTTAGGCCTAGAATGTGGAGCTGCCAACATAACATTCGCCCTTCTGAACAGATGGAGTCAGGCACACTAACATACCCTCCTATCTTCAGCAGCAGAGCCATTACTGCCACTTGCTCATTTGCCATTGTAAACCCTCAGATTCAGCCGAATTATTTTAGGGCCAAACATACTGTTTTGTAAAGTATTTTTCATTAATAAATCTATAAGATAGTTCTATTTAATCCCTTGTCATTTTTCCCTTTTGTATGCTTTTGCTTTTTGTATTGGGGTGGGGAGGCCCGGACATATATATGAAGTAGCTTTTGAGTGAGTGTAAGTGGAGCCAAAGCAGATTTGAAGGATATACACTCAAGGTGGGAGTCAATGGGCCCTAATACAGAGTGCCTTTCCTTTTCATTACTTCCATGAGCACATTTCCTATCCCTTTTCTGCTAGAGGCACTCAGTACTCAGTACATTACACACTTCCTTCTTCCCATCCTTAGTGAGATTTTCTGGGGATTCAAACTCCTCTTATAAATTTACTCCTTCTACCTTACAGGTTTGTGATATGCCTCCTATCCCTTGTTCTCTTCCCATGACAACCCCTCCTCTTCCCTTCCCTTGTTGGTATTATGGCACTTCCATGCCAGAAAGATCTATTTTTGCCCCTGCCTCACTGCTAAGAGTCCCTTTCCTCTAAAATATATTTTGTGGGCTCCTTTTGTGAAAAATACCCATTGTTGGGCTTTCCTTTCTCTTTTACCTCAGTTCTCAAGATTGTTGAGATTGACACAAAGAGGCAGAAAGGTACTCTTTGGGATCTTCACACTACTGCTTACCTGATTATCACCATACATTATGAATAGATTCTGAGCATATGTATTACTAAGCAGAAGGATGGGCAGGAATTTCTCACTTCATCCCACTTGGATCCTATGCCATGAAATTGTACAGATCTTAGATTTGCTGGTTCCTTTTGGCGAGTCAACATATCCCCTGGTATATATATATATATATAATATATATATATTCATTCATTCAAAGAATCAGGTCCTATTATAGGGTCCCAAACCCCTGGTCCCCCATGTCATACACACGCATTTCTAATAATTCCTTTTTTTTTTTTTTTTTTTTGAGACATTATGTTGCCCTTGGTAGAGTGTTGTGGTGTTATAGCTCACAGCAACCTCAAACTTCTGGGCTCAGTGACTCTCTTGCCACAGCCTCCCAAGAGGCTGGGACTACAGGTACCTGCCACAATGCCTGGCTATTTTTTGTTGCAGTTGTCGTTGTTTAGCTGGCCCTGGTGGGGTTTGAACCCACCAGCCCCAGTGTTACGTGGCTGGTGCCCTAGCTGCTGAGCTACAAGTGCCGAGCCTCTAATAATTTCTGATTGAACAGTTTTTGTCCCTCTACCCCCTTTCCCATGAATGTCAGTCACGTTGGTCTCTGTGAATTTCACATAAGTCACCTGGACCCCACAAAAATAAGGAACTAATTTCCAGTTCCCTGTTTACTCCTCTGCCTTCCAAATCTATTTTCTGAATGAATCAAAAAGAAGTTTGTGTCCTTTTCAGGTGAATTATGCAGATTCTTTGAATATCTCTTGGTGTCTTCCCTTCTCCCCTTAACTTTTTTTGATTCTTAAATCTTAAAGCCTAAACTGCTTCTGCTGCTTTCTTATTTTGTACCTTCAAACTCTTGACAATTCCAGATCCTAAACACGAGGGCCAGAATTCTCTTTTATACTCCATTTTAAATAGTCACTTCTCTGCTCTAGAACCTACAATGCTTCTATTCTCCTGTCCCCTGACAACTTTTTACTAGTCAGATCTGTAGCTAAATTGTTAAACATTCGTTTCTCTATTAGTAGGAGATTCTAAGGTTTGATCGGGTCTCCATGTCTCCCCATTTTTCTGGGAGCGCCAGGACAGCCAGTAACTACCTACAGACTGCCCCCTCTTCTCAGTGTTTTGTTCCTGCATGCAAAGAATTTTAACCTGATCCCTTGGCCTCGTCATGTTTCTTTCTTAGCCTTAGTAATTTTACCCGAGTCCCTAGAGCCTGCCCCGCCCCCGCCTCCGCACGCGCGATGCATGCCGGTCTTAGCCCCTCTGTAGCGAAAGCGGGTCCGCCATGTTCCCCGGCGGCGCCGCCGCTTGGCTCTGGTAGTTGCCGCCCCCGCCCCCAACCCCGCCCGGCCTAGAGCCTAGCCGAGCCCCGGGCCCAGCATGGCCGCCCCGGAGCCGGCCCGGGCTGCACCGCCCCCACCCCCGCCCCCACCGCCCCCTCCTGGGGCTGACCGCGTCGTCAAAGGTGAGAGGTGCACGAAGCCCTAGGGGCCTGGCCTGAGAAGCAGTGTGTGAGGGCGGGCGGGAGACCATCCCCTAGGTAGCGGGCCCGGAAGGGCGGGCGAGTGACTGGCTGCCTCCCTTGGGGAGTGGCCCCTGGGCGGGCCCCTGCCGGACTGGGCTGAGTCGGTGGCTGCGGCTCCCTGGACTCTAGTTTACCTTCAGGCCAGGGCGGGGATTTTGCTCGGGATTTCCTAGCCCAAGGGGTGAGGCTACTAGCTGCAGTGAGCTCCCTGTTTTTCCAGCTTGGCCTGTCAAAGCGGCGCAAGGGCCGCGAGTAGCTTCCTGCTCCGCGACAGCTGCACTCCTGGCTTGCCGGGACGAACCGAGGGGCTCGGAGACCTTCAGCCACGCGGGGCCGGGCCGTGAGCGGTCAGAAATCTCCTCGGCTCTGGCCCACGCCTGCTCCCCTGTGACAGCCATCCGCTCTATCCGCGCCTTGCTAGCGCCAGCCGCAGGGGTTGGCCCTCAGGTGCCATCCTGCGCGGAAATTGGGGGAACCATATGGTATTATTGGACAAGGGTGAAGTCGATGCAAGAATTGTGAGCCTAGGTTTTACAGTGCAGAATAGGGGGAAAAGAAGAATAAGAAAAAAAAATCCTCATAAATACTGTTTGGTCAAAAGGGGTTGCCCCTCCCCTGCAGACACACACCCACACACACTCCTGGAAGAAAAAGTTAATGTTTCTTAACCAGGGCAGAATTTATGTATGTTCACTCACAACAGGTCAGCAGATTAATTTAATATAGAGAAATCGTGGGCTAATTGTGAGTCACTTAAGATTCTAAACTCTTTCAGAGAGCCCGTCAACTTGAAACCCTGCTATGGAGGTGAAAATTTTGAAATGATTTTTCTTTACCTTGTAGTTTGATAAATCGAAATCGTTGTAGAATAAAGTTTTCCTTATTGGTATTATGTTTATTTTAAAAATGTAGGTACTCCTTTTATTTTTTTTTTTTTAATTCAGCTTCTTAGATGTACTGGCACAGTGTTTAGATGCTGTATTTTAGCCTACTTTTTGAAATCTGATCCTATGTGTTTCCATTAAAATCTCTAGAAACAAGAAACTTTTTTTGTAATTTTTTAAATTTTAATTTTTCAATCTAAGCCCCCTTCACTTTTCATGACACTGATGTGCACCTAGGTTTATGTGGATTATTTTTAAAGTTAGTAGTATGTCAAGTTGTGTCAGGCATTGGAAGTGCTGAATAGTTTATGGAATCCTTGTACTGAGATATCTTTCTTAAAAGAAAAAGAATTTCGTAGTTCAGGCATTCATTCTATGACGAAATCCTGGAGTTTTAGGGGGGTAGAAACAGGGGACATTGGTTGCTGCTTCATATTCTGACTATATTTCTATTTTTTGTGTTAATTTCCCTGGGCACCAGACTGTTAGATGGGATAACCAATCACATTCCTGAGCAATGAGTTTATGCTATCCTTATGCATGTGAATCTTATTCCTTGTCATATATATGGTAATGTTTTTCCAGTACTGCTTTAATGCAATAAAAATAAGATTCCAAGCATAAGGCACATTCCTTATGGGTGAGTTGCGAGTCCAAGACACAGTCATATTTGCAGTTTATTGGTATGGAATAAAAGCCATTTTGATTTAGATAAATAGGAAAGGAGGTTGTTAATGTAGGAAATTAGAGTTAAATAAAGCTCATGGTTATTCATTTTATGGGGTTAGTTGTATCCTCTTCATAAAGAGAACTTTCATTTCTTTATGGAATTTGTTAGCCAGTTGGAATACTTGATGTGGATCACCTGTTCAGCAACAACATGTTAAGTCTAATTTGACTGCTCATATGGAGTCTCTTGCAGTTACTGGGAAACACCTTTCATACAAATCCAGAAATCTACTTTCAGATTTCACCTTCAGGATTCTTTCATTGTTAATTATACCATAATGTTACATTTGATGATAGAGAACACTGGTTGCCTAAAGATAAATGACCACTGTGCTAGTTCAGGTTAAGTTTAACTTGCTAAAATCCAGATTTCTTTTAAGTCCATATGTACTGCTAGTTTTGTATCTATACTGTCATAGTTGTAATATTATGGAGACCATCCGTTGGTATTGAATATAAGTAGTCTTTTACTCCCTAAAACTTGTTATTGTCTCTAAACTTTATGTTTTATGGTCATGTAAGTTCTTAAGGGCATATAGATCTTTCTGTTTTTAGTATTAGATGCCTGAAATTCACTTCTTGTGAAGTTTGGGAACTTGGAATACTGTAAGTGATGGTATATAAATGTGATGAGCTTGTCACCAAAATTAGTAGTAAATCTGTGTCATTGATTAAAGGTGATTAGTTTTCCTGGTTGGTTAAATTCTTTTTCAGAGCCTACTTCAACTGCTGGCTCAGGTCAAATTCTTCCTCTGAAAGTTGATGTAGCCCAGGATGGGCATGGTGGTTCATGCCTCTAATCCTAGTACTCTGGAAGGTCAAGGTAGAAGGATCACTTGAACTTAGGCATTTGAGACCAGCCTGGGTAAGAGTGGGACCCTGTCTGTACTGAAAATAGAAAAATTAGCCTGGCATCGTGGCTGGTGCTTATAGTCTTAGCTACTCGGGAGGCTGAGGCAAGAGGATTATTTGAGCCCAAGAGCTTGAGGGTACTGTAAACTATGATTCCATGGAGGGCAACAGAGAACTCGATCTCAAAAAAAAAAAAAAAAAAAAAAATTGTTTTAGCCCAAATGGGGATGTAGGTGAGATACTATCAATATATGCCCCTTTGGCTGTATTCTGGTAAGCATTCTTTTGTTCTTCTTTAGCTAAGAAAATGGAAATAAACTAGGAAAAACATCTAACTTTATCTGCCTGTGTGTCTTACTGTCACATCAGCAAAATTAGCATGGGTAATTAAAACTCAGAACCTTAAATTTGTGTAATTTGCTTGCCTTTCCTCCTTCCCCTGAAGTTTACTTGACCTGAACTATCCAGATACTTCCTTTTTTCCCCAGGTACTTTAAAAATGTACCTTTTGCTGTATAGACTAGGTCCCAGATTTGTAAAGCTGGATTTTCTCTTGAGTGTTAATTATCACTATTATCAAGTGTGTTAATCTTGATAGAAAAACTCATCTTTATCACTCAAAAGCATTGTCTATATCATAAATATGTTCATGAAGGCACCTACAGTGTGACTCATTTTCTTAACATTTTCTTCTTTATTTTTTAGGTTGTATTAACCTTAAATTATCAGACTTTCAGATTGAACCAAAATGCTGAAGTGTAGTTGTTTTAATTTTTTTAAGCTGATGTATTTCTGATGGGCAGTCTTATAAGTGATTCAGGTTCTGTTGCCAGCTGTCCTGCTTATAAATCTGAGGTCATTTGGCTAATGTATTTTCCAGTACCTTTGCTTTATTTAGGATTGCTTATTTTCATTACAGATTTTCAGATGACCCACATATGTCTTGGTGTCACATAGCTACTTCACTGTTTCTTATTAGTTCTATTTCATTACTTTTTAAAACAACTTGAATTTTAATTTTTTTACAAAGTATTTTGTGAACTTCTTTATGTAAAAAGATAACTTCTGAAAAAATATTTTTATTTTTCTTTCCACCCCCATTAAACTGTTAACCATACTTAAATAAATCTTCAGTACCATGTGTACTGAAGAGAAAGCAAAGGAACAGAGAATTGTGTGTGTGTGTGTGTGTGTGTGTGTGTGTAAGAAAAAAAAGGAGAGAGAACACCATGGTAACAAGTTATCTTAGAAGGGACGTGCCAAGTTGGAAATACAGCCATTCAGTCATGAGACAAAAGCTGCAGATTCCAGAGCTACTGAATGAATTGGCAACAGTTGTAAGGAAAAGTTTAGTGAAAAGAACCTTACTTTATTAAATGAGGTGTGTTTTAGTGCCAATCATATGACTTCTTTTTACCATAAACAATTTTTTTGTACATAGCAATGAAATAAGCTGAAGTGAATTAGTCGTTCATGTTCTCATGTAAAAATTATTTTTGTAATCAAATAACATATTCTTTAAATGCCTGCTGTATGCTTCAGAACTGTAGGGAGATAACAAACATATAATATGAAAGAGAAATACAGTCTTGGTCCTTGGGGAAATAAACATTCATGAAAAGTTAATAATATATGTCATAAGGATGGGTGTGATTAGTAATTGCCAGGTAAGCTGGGCACAATGGCTCACACCTGTAATACTAGCCCTTTGGCAGGCCAAGATGGGAGAATCCCTTGAGCTCAGGAGTTTGAGACTAGCCTGAGCAAAATTGAGACCCTGTCTCCACTAAAAATAGAAAAAATTAGCCGGTCATGTGGTGGGTACTTGTAGTCCCAGCTGCTTAGGAGACTGAGATAGGAGGATTGCTTGAGCCCAGGAGTTTGAGGTTGCTGTGAGCTAGGCTAAGGCCATGGTACCCTAACCTGCGGGACAGAACAAGAATGTCTTTATAAAAAAAAAAAAAAAAAAAATCCAGGTAACTGGCAGACCCATTCACTTGTCTTAGTTCAAAGGAGGTAGTGAGGATGCTGTGCTGGAATGGTCCAGGAAGGGTTTGCATAAGAGCAAAGAGGCCTTGAAGGATGGGTAGGATTGATCTAGGCAGAGCATTGGGACCATTTATTTGTGCAACATTTGTTGAATACCTTCTTGGTACCTGGCATTGTGCTAAGAGTTGGTGATACAGAATTAAATAAGGTTCTCCTAGAGTGCTGGCAGTCTAGTGGGGAAGACATTATTGTAAATAAAAAATGTAACTAATTAGGTACAAAGTGCTATTGAAGTTGTAAAAAGGGAATTGACTATTTTACTTTGAGGGAAAGCATCACAGAGGATAGTGGTTTGAGTTAGTCCTTGAAGGATGAGTAGAATTTCTCCAGACAGAAGGTGGGGCTAGAGTAGAGAGAACAGGGCTGGAAGGCATGGTATTTGAAACAAAGCATGAAATGTGGGCAATAGTGTGTAATGAGCTTAGCAAAGAGTGGCAGGAATGAAGCTGAAACTTAAGCTAATGAGTAATAGAGCCTCTGGATGATTAAGAACACAAGTTGTGGAGTCCAACTGAGTTTGAAAATTAGCTCTACCCTCTCTTGTACAAAATACTTAGCATCCCCAAGCCTTAGTTTTCTCATCTGTAAAATAGAGTTACTGTATATACTCGAGTATATATGGTATTAAAATCTTAATGTTTTTTTGTGAATTCATGTAAAGTATGTCCCCACAGTGCCTGGCTGGCACATGAGTACCAGTGGTAATCATCACTATTATTATTATTATTATTATTATTATTATTATTATTATTGAAGGTTTTAAAGTAGAAAGTGATCCAGTATCTTGGTTTTTGAACGCTAACTCTGGTTTACTGTGTGGAGCAAATATTAGGGAGGGAGAGGCTTAAAGTAGGTTGCCTAGTTAGAAGATGAATGGAGTAGTCCAAGTGAGAGATAACCAAGGCATTAATTTAGGGAAAGAGAAAGCAGATAATAAATTCTTAGTAATTCTGGAAAGTAAGTATATTGGCTATATGCCCAAATGATGAAAACAATAATAAGAATAATTTTGCTTTAGGGATTGATTAAATGGGTCAGTTGACAATGGTAGTTGGAGGCAAAGATTCAAATGATATGAAATAGACTAAGAATTGAGGAGGACATTGAAAGTAAGATTCAGGGTTTTTTTTCTTATTCATTCTTTAGTCATTAAGAAACAACCCCCCCAAAAAAAATAAATCCCCAATTTTTGGTTATGTTAATCTGCCTGTGTTTTGTTTAATAAAAGAGGAAGAATGGAGATTAGATTTTTTTTAGTATACAAGATATGAACTTGAATTAGCATTGCAACAATGGAGATGTACGAAAATAGAATTTGAAGAACTTGGAGTCCAGAAAGAAAACAATGATGCGAAAATTTTAAATTTGAGTGACAAAGAATGGTGATACCTTAAGAAAAGTAAGCCATGGGTGGCGCCTGTGGCTCATATACGAGGGGTAGTGGGTTCGAGCCTGGCCTCAGCCAAAACTGAAAAAAAAAAAAAAAAAAGTAAGCCAGGAAGGGGAACTAATGGGGGGGGGGAACTATTGTATTTAGGAAACCACCATAAGAAAACAACCACTGCTTGTGCTCACTTTTAAATTGGAATTAAATGATCAACATGACTATGTGCATATGGTAGTAAGAGTCAATGGAAATTAAGCAGGGAGTAGGGCTGGGAGGTATGGTGAATAAAATCACACTTAACGGGAATAGTGCACACTGTCTGGGGGATGGACACGATTACAACCTTGATTCCAGCTATACAAAAATAATGCATGTAACCAAAACGTTTGTACCCCCATAATGTTCTGAAATTAAATAAATAAATAAATAAATAAATAAATGGTTATGAGACGCAATAGATAACTTGAAGTTTTGAAGACATTGCTATTGGATTTATTGAATCTTTCCTTAAAGTGTGTAGCCAATCTATGCGTCTACTCTTGGCTAGTAAATGGGTTATATTATTCTTTATGGGGGGGAGCCTTTTGATGACACCTTTAACTAAAAGAAAGTTGTTGTATTGATACAAAGACAGGTGATTCAGGAGCAGCATTCTAATGACTTCACTTTTAACCATGGCTCTGCTCTTTACTAGTCAGAACACTTTGGGAAGCCACTTACCAATCTCTGAAGCTGTTACCTCAATTGTGAAATGGAGATAAAATCTGCTTGACCAAACTCATAGGTGTCTCTGAAAATCACGGGGAATTATACATGTGGAAGCACTTTATAAACTGTAAATAAGGCACCATAAAGATATTGTCATTGCTACATAAACTAGCATCAAGATATGTATTTTAGAAACTGTAACTAAAAAATCATTAATTTAGCAAACATTAGTACCTGTGTTTTATTCACTGAGTATATAAAGGTGGCAGACATAAGCTGGTAGGAGACAGATGTTTATAGCACAATTTGGTAAGTGTCGTAATGTACATGTGCATCATGTGCTATGATATAGTACCACAAAGGATAGGGGACCATTTGCTTAGGCTGAAAAGATTAGAAAAGTTTTCAAGAATTATAACACTGAAATGAGATTTAAAGACTAGGAGAGGTTAGTCACGAGATGGAAAGTAGTGTACCCCAAAACAATAGGGCAGGCAAAGTACAAAGATAAAAAAGTGGATGTTGTTTAAGAAATAAAAATCAGTTAGTATCTAGAGTATAGAATATGTCTGGATTGTGAGGTAGTGGCAAAAGATGAAGGAGGAAAAGATGATGCTGGGGTTAGATCATGAGGGGTCTCATATACCATGGTAAGGTAAAGAATTTGGATTTTATTTATTTGAGACAAGTCTTAACTGTGTCACCCTTGGTAGGGTGCTATGGTGTCATAGCTCACAACAGCCTCAAACTCTTAGGCTTAAGCAATCCTCTTGCCTCAGTAGCTTCCCCAGTAGCTGGGACTACAGGCCTGTGCCAGTTCTCTGGGCTAGTTTTTTTTTTTTTTTTTTCCTTTCTATTTTTAGTAGAGATGGATTTTGCTCTTGCTTAGGCTGGTCTTGAACTCCTGAGCTCAAGCAATCCATCCACCTCTGCCTCCCAGAGTTCTAGGATTATAGGAGTGAGACACTGCACCCAGCCAAAAATTTGAATTTTAAATAGTTAAGCCTGCCTTGAAACAGAATTTTGAGATTTGAATTTTAGAAAGAATGCTCTGTTGTAGAACACAGGCAAAATGGAAAAATTGTAGTGATTCCTGGGGGAAAGTCCTTATTTGATGTCTCTTAGGGCTAAAGGGACAAAAACAGGGAATTATTTAAGACCTATTGGCCATGTAGGAGTAAGGAAGAAAGAGACATCTAGGATAATTCCCATATTAATTTGGTAGCTATATTGGTAATGGTTTAGAAGGAAAGACAATACATTCTCTTTTGGACATACTAAGTTTAGCTATCTATGTAACATCCAAGTGGAGATATTTGATAGTTTAATAAGGTTCTGGAGTGTAGGGGTGGGATCTGGACTAAAGTGATCTATTGGGGAGTTCTCAAAATATAGATGCTTGAAACTGTGGTAATGAGTGAGATCTCTAGTTTATAGTGTGGAGGAACGCCAATGACAGAACCCTAGGGCACACACTGACATGTATCTGTTTTTAATAGAGAAAGGGATCTCACTCTTGCTCAGGCTGGTCTCAAACTTCTGAGCTCAAGCAATCCACCTGCTGTAGCCTCCCAGAGCGCTGGGATTACAGGCATGAGCCATACCTCACCTGGCCTTTAGTTACTTTAAGTTGAAATGTAAAAGAGCAGTTGATCCTGTATATTTCTAGGCTTTTGTATAATAATTGATAATCACAATTATGACTTAAAAGCATCAAGAAAATACTATATACTGTGTGCCCAAAAGTGAGTTTTTTCTCTTTAAAACCTTTTTTTTAATCAAAAAAGAGGGACCCACGTTTTGAGTCTATAATTAGAGTCTATTAATTTCTTTCTTTTTTTATTTTGTAAAACAAAGTACTATTTGGTAAAGAGCCTGAAACTAATTCATTCCAAGTTGATTTTAAATACAGAGAGACTTACTTGTTGGATTCAGTAAAAAGGGAGGCAAATACATTTAATAGATGTATAGTAATTTTTTCTAGGTATATGACATCAGAATTTTGCTTCTGTATCATTGAAAACAGACTTTGTTTTCTATTCTGTTCAACAAATATCACTTAAAAATAGTGCAGTTGGTGATTTCTTATAGAAATAATAAATATATACTGCAGGAGTGAAGAAGCAAACTACTTCAATATGACAAAATGGGAACTTACGGATAATTTTGCAGTGATAGTATTTTATACATATTCAAAAGGTGCTGTATCTCAATCAACTTCAATGGAAGTGAAGATGATTTGCTTTCAAACAGTGTGTTAGGGGTGATGTCTGTGGCTCAGTGAGTAGGGTGCCAGCCCCATATACCAAGCGTGGCAGGTTCAAACCCTGCTCCAGCCAAACTGCAACAAAAAATAGCAGGGTGTTGTGGCGGGCATCTGTAGTCCCAGCTACTCAGGAGGCTGAGGCAAGAGCTGGAGGTTGCTGTGAGCTGTGATGTCACAGCACTCTACTGAGGGTGACAGAGTGACAAAGTGAGACTCTGTCTCTTAAAAAAAAAAAAAAAAGTATGTTAGCCTCAAGTGTAGTGGCTCCCACCTTTGGTCCTTGTTATTTGGGAGACTGAGGATAATGAGAGCCCAGTGATTTGAGGGTATAGTGAGTTATACTCATGCCATTGTACTCCAGACTGGGAAACACTGAGACTCCATCTCTCTCTCTCTCTTTTTTTTTTTTTTTTTTTTTGCAGTTTTTGGCCTTGACTGGGTTTGAACCCACCACCTCCGGTATATGGGGTTGGTGCCCTACTCCTTGAGCCACAGGCGCCACCCCAGACTCCATCTCTTTTAAAAAAAAATTATATATATATATGTGTGTGGGTGTGTGTATACACACAGAGAGAGAGAGAGAGAGAGAGAGAGAGAGAGAGAGAGGCTGGGTGCAGTGGCTCACACCTGTAATCCTTGCACTTTGGGAGGCTGAGGTGGGTGGTTTGCTTGAGCTCACAAGTTTGAGACCAGCCTGAGCAAAAGTGAGATCCATTTCTACTAAAAATAGAAAAACTGAGGCAAGAGGATCTCTTGAGCCTGAAAGTTGGAGATTGCTGTGAGCTATGATGCCAGGACATTCTATCCAGGGCAACAGCTTGAAACTGTCTCAGAAAAAAAAGTTAATGACTCAAAAAGTGTCTCCAATGGTAGGGAATGCACTGATGTTGAAGATGTGCAAAAAGTTTTTGAATCAAAGCTTTTGTAAAACATGAAGGTAGGAGAAAAGTGAGTATTTCTAAATTATCATGATTTATTGTTATTTTAAGTCTATTAGTGTCATAAAATTAAATTTTATAAGTTAGCCTTCTGCTGTTTTATCTACACCTCTAACAGCTTATATTCAAGTTGGCCAGAAAATGTTTTTTGTTCTTGTTAAGAGCATGGTGTATCACCTTGTATTTGGGATTTCTTTCTATTTAATAATGTGTTATTAAATTAAATTTATTGTATCATTTAAGGTGAATAGTATGTAATACATTTTGAGAGTTCTGCCAAAACAATGTTCTAGCTTAAAGAATAAAGCTTTTGTTATCCTGAAAGAACTTTTAGTTTTGTGAAACAATTAATTTCTCTAATAATTCTCAACAAAGAACCTGTTTATATAGTTTAATAAAACTAGTATAATTAGTTTACTATTTTATAAAAAAAGCAGTTTAAGAATTAATACCCAATAAATTAAACAAAAACTACTTTTCAGGTTTTGCTCTTATTTATCTAGACCCAATGATTAGTTTTTATATTTCATGTGTTATTAGTGACTTATTTTTTATTAATTAAAAATATTACAGCTGTCCCTTTTCCTCCAACACATCGTTTGACATCTGAAGAAGTATTTGATATGGATGGAATACCTAGGGTTGATGTTCTGAAGAACCACTTAGTAAAAGAAGGTCGGGTAGATGAAGAAATTGCACTAAGAATTATCAATGAGGGTGCTGCCATCCTTCGGAGAGAGAAAACCATGATAGAAGTAGAAGCTCCAATTACAGGTATACATATTTATGTCTTGGGTATTATTTTTATTACATTGTTATTTAATTGCTTAGATTTAAAGCTGTTTTGAGTCATACTGTATATTAAATTAAAATTATATGAATATTATCTTGAATTTCCCAAATTATTTTCCATACTTTAAAAAGGTTTTTGCCTTTTTTCAATGAAAAATATGATCCTAAATACTCTGAGTACAGAAATTAGTCTAATATGTTTTTGTGAAAGTTTCATCAGTTGTGTTGACCATACTTCAGTTTGATTCAACACTTACTTTGCTTTCAGTTTATTAGGGTCAGATACCTTGATGTCATATCAGATACCAAAGGTGATCATTTAGAGGTCAACAGAAGGTACTGTGTTAAACTGGAGATTTTAACTGCCATCATTATAATTTTGTCATCTTATGACTTAAACACATCCTTGGCTTCCTTAAGGAGGGAGCTCTATAAATACAAATGAAAATTTGTCACTGACCACAAATTTCGTTATTTCTCTTACATCTTGTTCTAGATCTTGAACACATGAACACTTGGTTATACATCATCCCTATCATGACTTTATTTACCACATCCTTCTTAGACATTTCTTGATAGCATTTATACTATCTCTTATGTAAAAAATATTATAATTTGACTAAAATTTGTAATTTCAGAGGGTTTTTTTTCTTATCTAATAATCTTCTTGTTTCAGTGTGTGGTGACATCCATGGCCAATTTTTTGATCTGATGAAACTTTTTGAAGTAGGAGGATCACCTGCTAATACACGATACCTTTTTCTTGGTGATTATGTGGACAGAGGTTATTTTAGTATAGAGGTAATAATCATATACTGTCATTTGATATGCTGTTAAGTGTTATAGATGATTTCCATGAATTCCTAGTAAAATAAGTTTCTAAAAGTACTTGTGTTGGGTTATTTTAGTACCTCCATATATTCTGAAGTTTTTAGGAAAATCTGCTGTTCATTTCTCTATCTTTCAGATCATTCAATTAATTTTCTTTGTATAGCTCTGTTTATATAATTATAATTGCCATTTTTCCTAGGGGAAATTATGAGCAAACTGAGGGGTCTTAATTGTCCTGTTGCCTAGTAGTCTTAAGAAATTAGTGCTATTAATCTCTCTTGCCCTGATGTCCTTAAACCATATGAAAAAAAGATTAATCAAATTATCCCTGATTAAACAAAGCATACTATGATTTTTTTTTTAATTGCTTGAGCCCTGGTGCTTTTATTCCTTGTTATATAGCTGTTGAGACCCAGGTATATCATATGAATCTTTGTGTATTTTGAAAGTATTAATTTGTTTAAAAAACTTAAAAGACAAAATAACTTATTGTTCATCAATTAACAGTAGATGGTTCTTTTTGCTCCTTTTTCTTTTTTAATTATGTAAGTAAAATATGGTATATACAGAACAATCTGCATTTTGTAACATATGCACCTTTTTAAAAATGAATATGGGACCATATTATAATATTGTTAATGTCTTTCAAAGTCAGTAAACATAAACTTACAGCATTTTTAATGCCACATTGTTTTTTATCACGTGAACAAACCATAATAAATCAATTCCTTATTGTTGATCACTTAAGGTGTTCCCAGTTTTTTGCCATTTCAAATGATGTTTCAGTGAGTCACGTTATTCATACATCTTTGCAGTGAGTCACATTATTCGTACATCTTTGCATACTTACCTAATTATTTCTGTAGGACAGATTCCTAGAGATAGAATTGCTAGGTCAAATCTCTACCAATAGATGCTTAAATTGCACATTTAATATGTGCCAAGCATGATGTAACACATATTAATTTGTTCTCACAACAATGTTATGAGGTGTGTATTGTTATTTTATCCATTTTATAGGTGATGAACCTGAGGCTTGCTTAGAGAGTTTAAGTAACTTGCCCAGGGTTGTATTATTAGTAAGCAGCACACCCAGGTGGTGGTACTTTTACTTTTAAATACCTTTCCTAGTAGATATTGGAGCCTTACCTAGTAAATTTCCTTCCTTCCTTCCTTCCTTCTTTTTTTGGGGGGGCAGAATCTCACTTTGTCACCCTGGGTAGAGTGCTGTGGCATCACAGCTCACAGCAACCTCAAACTATTGGGCTTAAGCTATTCTCTTGCCTCAACCTCCCAAGTAACTGGGACTACAGGTGCCCGCCACAATGCCCTAGCTATTTTTTTGTTGCTGCAGTTGTTATTGTTTAGTCGGCCAGGGCCGGGCTTAAACCTGCCACCCTGGGTGTATGTGGCTGGTGCCCTACACACAGAGCTATGGGTGCCACCTTTACATAGTAAATTTTCATACTGGTTACTGTTGTTTATATAGCCTTCTCCAGTGATTTCAGTATACCTTTATTTCTGAAGTGTGCTAGGATTCCTAGTGTGGAAGAGAGTTCTGGACTCTGACCATCCTTCTTCCCTTAGGAATTTTATTTTTTTGAGTTCTTTTTCTTCCCATTCATGGTTTGATTATCAGCCCTCTCAATTTTCCCCGAATTATCTCAGGGCTTCCAAACAATTAGAAAATGGTCCTTCTTAACAAAAAGTATGAAGACATTTGACAAAAATAATAAAATTAACAATTTTAGGAAGCTTATTTGGTATCTAAGTATGTTGGTGTATATGTTCTTGATAAGATTGTTTTGTAGTTGATTCATTTAATAAATACACTTTGTTATAAAAGGAAAATAACAAAGAATCAAAATAAGCAATAAAAACAGGTTGAGTTATTATCCTGGTTTTATTTATCTATTTATTTATTTATTTTTTGAGACAGTGTCTCACTATTCTGATGTGGTGTCACAGCTCACAGCAACCTTCAACTCTTGGGCTTAAGTGATTCTCTTGCCTTAGCCTCCCAAGTAGCTGGGACTACAGGCACCCACCACAACGCCTGGCTATTTTTTTCTTGTCGTTGCAGTTGTCATTGTTTAGCAGGCCCAGGTCCGATTTGAACCGGCCAGCCTCAGTGTATGTGGCGAGCACCCTACTCACTGAGCTACAAGTGCCAAGCTAAAGTATTATCCTGGTTTTATTACTTTTTTCCTTGTGAAGGTGTGAATAATTATACATTTCAATATACCGTACTTGTTAAAGATAAAGTTTGTTGGGCGGTACCTGTGGCTCAGTGAGTAGGGCACTGGCCTCATATACCAAGGCGGGTGGGTTCAAACCCAGCCCCAGCCAAACTGTAACAAAAAATAGCCAGATGTTGTGGTGGGCACCTGTAGTCCCAGCTACTCGGGAGACTGAGGCAAGAGAATCGCCTAAGCCCAGAAGCTGGAGGTTACTGTGAGCTGTGTGATGCTGTGACACTCTATCGTGGGTGATAAAGTGAGATGCTGTCTCTAAAAATAAATAAATAAATAAATAAATAATAAAGTTTGTCTTTTCTTTTTGTATACTATTATATAATCTATGTTTATTTCCATGTGAAATAAACCTGCCTTTTTTTTTTTTTTGAGACAGTCTTGGCTATGTTGCTTTGGTAGAGTGCCCTGGTGTCACAGCTCACAACAACCTCAAAGTCTTAGGGTTAAGCGGTTCTCTTGCCTCAGCCTCCCAAGTAGCTGGGACTGCAGGTGCCCGCCACAGTGCCTGGTCTTTTTTTGTTGCAGTAGTCATTGATCTTAGCTGGCCTGGGCTGGGGTCAACCCCACCAGCATCAGTGTATGTGGCTGGTGCCCTACCCACTGGGCTATGGATGCTGCCCCCGGCTATGTTTTTGTTGTAGTTGTCGTTATTATTTGGCAGTCTGGGGCTGGGTTTGAACCCATCAGCCCCAGTGTATGTGGCCAGTCCCCTAGCTACAGGTGCCAAGCCAAACCTTCTTTTTTCTAATCAAATAAATAAAATGTGAGTCTTTTTCTTACGTTAAATCTGTTTATAGAAAAGCATTTGTTGGGCTGTTTGTTTTAATATTCTTTTTATTTTAAAAATTACAGTTGCTTTGAATAAGTTCAGATAATAAGCAGCTATGTTAGTAATCAACAAAACAAACATTAGGCAGCATGGCATAAAGCTTAAGATCAGAGGATTAGAATCCTATCACCATCACTTAGGAATTTTGTGATTTTGGACAAGTTAAGCTCCTTTCTTCCGTTTCCTCAGTTGTAAAATGGAGATAATGTAACATACTCCATAGTGTTGTTTGAGGAATAAATGAGAGGGGTTAATTATTTGGTGCTTGACACATTTTAAGTACTAAATAAATGTTAGCTGCTATTATTTTTGACATTTTATTTACTAATAAACCTGAGAAGACCAATCTGTTAATTATTTTTAAATTGAACAATCTTTAAATCTAAATAATTAAATAGATTAGTTGATTCATTCATTCAACAAGTATTGGGCTAGGCCTGGTAGCTCATATCTATAATCCTAGCACTTTGGGATGCCAAGGTGGTAGGATTGCTTGAAACCATGAGTTTGAAACCAGCCTGGGCAATAGTGAGACCCTGTCTCTACAAGATACTTAAAAATTAGCAGAGAGTGGTGGTATGCACCTGTAGCCCCAGATGCTAGAGATGTAGAGGCAGGAGGATCACTTGAGCCCAGGAGCTGGAAGTTACATTGAGCTATGATGATGCCACTACATTCCAGCGTGGATGACAGAGCAAGACCCTGTCTCAGATAAAAACAAAAAATCCCCAAATATTTATTGAATATCTGTTTGCTAGGTATTTTTCTAGGAATGGAGAATCAGAAGTGAATAGGATATAAATTCTATTATTTCATTGAGCTTACATTTTAATAAGTGACTATTAATAAGAGTAATAGAGATGGTAAGGGAACTAGAGTCGGGGGAAAAGGAACAAAGATCAAGCAACTTAGTTAAACAGAAATGCAAGATAAATTCACTGGAAATATTTTCTTTTGCAGTGTGTCTTATATTTATGGGTTCTGAAGATTCTATACCCAAGCACATTATTTCTTCTGAGAGGCAACCATGAATGCAGACACCTTACTGAATATTTTACCTTTAAGCAGGAATGTGAGTACTGCCAGGAGGATATGTTTTCTCTTCCTCAATACTCTTTTGGAGTGATGTTTATATTAAGAGTTAATGAAAACTTTACAGTGGGGGAGATTTAGTGTCTACACATAAAACTTTGAGGAAAATTGTCAACTGCTCTCCAGTGTTTAATAATATTTAATTCAGAAGTTTTCATGTCAACTGTTTTCTATTAAGGTTAGTTATTACAAATGTACTTAGGAACAGTGGGAGTTTTGTAAATAATTTTAATTAAAAAATATTTTTAACAGGAAAAATAGAAAAAACAAATTGCATTGTTGCATTGGATGTTTTTGTCCTCAATTTTGAGGCATTCCTATAAAGATTCTTAACAAATTATTTCCGACATCATTGCAGATCATTTCAAACATCTATTAATGAATTGAAATTCTTCTTCATTTTTCTTTTCATTTTGTTTTTTTTTGTGGAGCCAGAGCCTCAAGCCTAGATAGAGTACCGTGGCATCACAGCTCATAGCAACCTCTAACTCCTGGGCTTAAGCGGTTCTCTTGCCTCAGCCTCCCAAGTAGCTAGGACTACAGGTACCTGCCACAATGCCCAGCTGTTTTTTGGTTGTAGTTGTAATTGTTGTTTGGCAGGCCCAGGCTGGATTCAAACCTGCCAGCTCTGATGTATGTGGCTGGCGCCTTAGCTGCTTGAGCTACAGGTGCCAAGCCTGAATTGAAATTCTTAAGGTACATTGTTTACCCCTTTTCTCTCTCAAATTATTTATTTATTTATTATTTTGGGTTTTTTTTTTTGAGACAGAGTCTCACTGTGCTACCCTTGGTAGAGTGCCATGGCATCACAACTCACAGCAACCTCAAACTCTTGGGCTAAAGTGATTCTCTTGCCTCAGTCTCCCAGGGAGCTGGGACTATAGGTGCCCACCACAACGCCTGGCCATTTTTTGCTGCAGATGTCATTGTTGTTTTAGCTGGCCTGGGCTGGGTTCCAACCTGCCACTCTTGGTGTATGTGGCTGGAGACTTAACCACTGTGCTACGAGGGCCAAACCTCTCTCAAATTATTATAGCCATGGTAATCTAATAGCTATAAGCAACTATATGATACCAACCAATGTTTGGCCTTTTGTAATAACTCAAATCTTTGTGATTGTTAAGTTAATATTCACAACTATATTGAGTTAATTTCCATAAAGAGAAATAATTTCAAAATTATTGAGACTCAAAACAAAATCCAACGATGATCATAGTAGACATTTATAGTAAAAGGAGAAAATACAGTGATGGGTAAATGCAGAGGTGGCATAAGCATACAACTTTAAGGATAAGACATGTAACCTAAATAATTAAGATGAGACCTGGAAAGTATGTGCTTGACCTGAAAGCACTTAAAGCTTTTATTAAACTGGCTCAGCTCCTGTAGCTCAAGCGGCTAAGGCACCAGCCACATACACCAAAGCTGACGGGTTCTAATCCAGCCCGGGCCTGCCAAACAACAATGACAATTACAACCAAAAAATAGCCAGGCTTTGTGGTGGTTACCTGTAGTCCCAGCTACTTGGGAGGCTGAAGCAAGAGAATCGCATTAGCCCAAAAGTTTGAGATTGCTGTGAGTTGTGACACCATGGCACTCTACCCAGGGTGACAACTTGAGGCTCTGTCTCAAAAAAAAAAAAAAAAAAAGTTTTTATTAAACCACAGTGCTAGAAGACAGGTCTGTCAGCACCTTAGAATCTCTGATGATTGAATATATATAGATTTCTTTATGTTTGAATGTCCCAGTATTAAAATGGGAAATAGGAACTATTTTTTGCTTAGATAATTAACAAATTGTCCACCAATATCTCACTAAAACCAAAATATCCAGGAATTTAAAGGCATAAAGGAGCAACAGAATGTACATGATACCTTTCCTAAAAGTAAATGATAGCAAGATTTGGTAGAGTTTTGTCATTCTTGTGTTACTGTATTGGCTTCCTGATTCACTGACCATTCTAAGTATTTGTTGTAGATAAGAGGGACTCTCCACCTCCTTCAACATATGAATATGACTCTTCTTTTTTTTTTTTGTTTATTAAAACATAGCTGTGTACATTAATGCGATCATGGGGCACAATACACTTTTTTTTATTTTTCAAAAACTTTGGGTAGACTGCATTTTCTTGTAAGATGTGGTGGTCTTGCCTGTAATAAATAAAGTAAAGCAAGTATTAAACCTATTTTAGCCTCAAGTATAGTTCTAATTTTGCTTTATTTGGCCAATAAAGTTAAATGGTTAAGCTGTTTTTAGAGACATGACTCATTTATTTTTAGTAATATTTTATGACTATCTGCTACATACCCAAAATAAATTTAAGAAAAACAAATATTTTGTCTTCATAAGACTAATAACATTGCCTTTTTTTTTTTTTTTTTTTTTTTGAGATTAGTGTTGCTATATTGCCCTTTGTGGACTGTCGTGGCGTCACAGCTCACAGCAACCTCAAACTCTTGGGCTTAAGCGATTCTCTTGCCTTCTCCTACCAAATAGGTGGGACTACAGGCGCCTCCCACAATGCCTGGCTATTTTTGATTGCAGTTGTCAGTGTTGTTTAGCAGGTCCGGGCCAGGCTCCAACCCGCCAGCCTCAGTATATGTGGCTGGTGCCCTAACCACTGGACTGTGGGTGCTGAGCCAACATTGCTCATTTCTATTGATTCTTACAGGGAAAGATGCTTGCCTTTTTAAAAAAAATTTCATACAGTAAGATTTACTGTTATGGTATTTAATTCTGTGACTTTTGATATTGCATAGAGTTGCCCACCTTTACAGTCATGATATAGAAGTATTTCATCAAACCATAAATTTCTTCTTGCTGCTCCCTTATAGTCACCCCTTCACCTACTCTCAGCCCTTGGCTGCCACTTGTCTGTTTTCTGTCTCTTTAGCTTTCTTGCTTTGGTTTTAATAGCCCATTGTTTATACATACATACATGCATACATTCTTTTTCCTTGGAGTGTCTGTTCGTTGTTTTAGAAACACTGTCATTCAGATTGGCATATAGTGATAGAATCCCAGCTCACTGCAACCTGGAACTCCCGGGCTTAAGCCATCCTCCTGCCTCAGCCTCCTGAGTAGCTAGAACTATAGGTGTGTGCTCCACGCTCAGCCAGTTAAAAAAAAAAAAATTTGTAGGCTTAGCGCCTGTAGCTCAAGCGTCTAAGGCGCCAGCCACATACACTAGAGCTGGTTGGTTCCAATCCAGCACAGGCCTGCCAAACAGCAATGACAACTACAACCAAAAAATGGCCAGGTGTTGTGGCAGGCGCCTATAGTCCCAGCTACTTGGGAGGCTAAGGCAAGAGAATCCCTTAAGCCCAGGAGTTGGAGGTTGCTGTGAGCTGTGATGCCACAGCACTGTACCCAGGATAATGGCTTGAGGCTCTGTCTCTAAAATAAAATAAATAAATAAATAAATAAAAATTAAAAAAAAAAATTTTTTTGTAGAGGCAGGGTCTTGCTGTTCCTTAACTTGGTCTCAAACTCCTGACCTCAAGAGATCTCCCTGGGCCTTCCAATGCCTCCCTGGAATTACAGGCATTAACCACTATACCTGGTCTATAATTGAAACTATAACTATTGAAATCTCATTATAAAAAGTATAAGATATAAAAGTATAATAAATAAAAATCACGTATATGTGTATGTAGATATGTGTTTTTAAAATGGTAATTTTTAACTATTTAATTTTTTCTTTTTCTAGGTAAAATTAAATATTCAGAAAGAGTCTATGAAGCTTGTATGGAAGCTTTTGATAGCCTTCCTCTTGCTGCGCTTTTAAACCAACAGTTTCTTTGTGTTCATGGTGGACTTTCACCAGAAATACATACACTGGATGACATTAGGAGAGTGAGTATATATTTTAGATCTAAGGTTGATTGCTATTTATAGTACTTTGTTGAGAGAGTAGAAGCTTCAGACTTCTCTTCACTGCCAAAGATTAGGTAGTAGTAAAAATTAATATACTGATGTTTTAAGGAAATAGCTTCTGGTCATTCAGAATGATGTAGTATGGACTGTATTCAAGTTGGTACCACATTCCTATGTCTATTCTGTCCTTATTTTTTGATGAGTTATTTCTGTTCTTTCTTTCTTTCTTTTCTTTATTTCACAGTTAGATAGATTCAAAGAGCCACCTGCATTTGGACCAATGTGTGACTTGCTATGGTCCGATCCTTCTGAAGATTTTGGAAATGAAAAATCACAGGAACATTTTAGTCACAATACAGTTCGAGGATGTTCTTATTTTTATAAGTAAGGAAAAATATCCAAGATCAATCACATTTTAGTTGCTAACATAGCATATGATACATACAAAAAGGTCAGCATTTTACTTAATTTGCTCTTTTTCCCCCACAGCTATCCAGCAGTGTGTGAATTTTTACAAAACAATAATTTGTTATCGATTATTAGAGCTCATGAAGCTCAAGATGCAGGGTAAGAATTCTGTTTCCCTGACCCAAATTAACACCTTAAATACAAATCGAACTTAGTATCCATGGTTGATGCTTTACGATGCATATTAAGCTATTTGTTTTGCAGCTATAGAATGTACAGAAAAAGTCAAACTACAGGGTTCCCTTCATTAATAACAATTTTTTCGGCACCTAATTACTTAGATGTCTACAATAATAAAGGTAAGATGTTGTTGATAAAAAAATTGTTAAACAACTTAGCATTTTAATTAGCTTATTTTTGAAAATATAATAGAAAAGGGGTGTTATGAAACTATAACTATCCAAATCTCATTATAAAAAACTAAAAGATATAAGGGAGGGGAGAGAAGAATAAATAAAAATTCAAACTATGAAACTGAGTCATATATAACCATTCTAAAACTAGTCACTCACAAAAGCTGTTTTATAAAAGTGCTTTAAGTACATCAAGCAAAATCAGACATGATTTTCTCAAACTCCCCTTTCTTAAATCTTTTCCCTTATAATAAGAGAATTTATGTTATTTGTATAAAGCTTCTGCTTCTTTGATGATGATTTTATTTGCACTGTCTACTTGTTTAGTTTATCATGTTTCTTATTTTATGTTTACTGATCTAGGTTCTCTTTTTTCGTTTCTTATTTCCTATTTTTACCTCCACAGTCTTACCACTGCCCCAGGAAGATTTGTATGTGAGCTTTCTCTGATCTCATTTGAAGGATATATTCTTTCTACTGCTTTCCCAAACCCTTTTTTCTTATATCTTTTTTTGTTTACCTTCTTTTCAAGTGTTTTTTCATTTTCCCTTCTTCCTTTTGAATTTGATCTGTTTGTAGTAATTAGATTTCATTTTATTTTAAATATAACTTATTGACAGATGATGCCAAAGGTCTTAATCTGGTTAAGTGTGTGCTGAGGACATTGAAGATGAGCTTGAGTATGTTTATGTAGTTCACATCTTCAGAAGAGGAAAATTAAGAGGCCAGCTTCTATTCTGTCTTGCCTTGTCTGGAATTCAGTTGATTATGCCTTAGCTTCAGGATCAGACTAGAAAAGATATGGCAGGAGAAAAACAGAAGGTTAAAGACTTATAAAAGTACATTTGGAGAGATGATGAAGTCATTGCTAAATAAGGGTCATGGTGGAAGTTCAAAAGAGGGACAGAAGAGTTCAAAAGAGGAACTCTTTGGATAATGGGAGATAATGGTTAAAACTTTAAAAAATTTGCCTGAGATCAAACAGTAGTATGCTGGATAACTTTGGTACAGAATATGCTGTAAGAACTTATACTGTAGATAGCAAATGAAATGTAACTTCATTTCTGAAAAGAAACATTATCTAAATTTTGACTGCATTTTCAAAAACAGAATCAAAGGTTAAACTTAACAAACTAACAGTGCTCTAATTCCTCAACTGTCACTTTCCTTGTCATTATTAAAGGAGGTAGTGTTCAATATCCAGTTGAGTATTGCTTTACTGGTTGTCCTTTGTCAGTTTGGGAGAGTTAAGCAATTGATTTTTTTAGTTCTTAGAAAAGAAAATCAAACTGTTGACTCTGTCTTGTCAAAAGCAAATGTCTCTTGGTAGCTTTGAGTCTGTATATAGTGTTAAAATTTGAGTGTTTGTATAGTATGGGTATGTTTGTAATGTTTTATTCCATCCATAAAGCAATTTTCTAGATTTTCTTTCTCTTTTTTTCTTACTTAGAAAATGCCTGATGGCTCCGTGCCCGTAGCTCAGTGGTTAGGGTGCTGGCCACATACACTGGGTCTGAAAGTTGAATTCAAACCCAGCCCGGGCCTGCCAAACAACAATGACAACTACAAAAAAAAAAAAAAATAGCCAGGCTTTGTGGCCAGGCACCTGTAGTCCCAGCTACTTGGGTGGCTGAAGCAAGAGAATCACTTAATCCCAAGAGTTTGAGGTTGCTGTGAGCTGTGACGCAACAGCACTCTACTGAGGGTGACATAGTGAGAATCTGTCTCAAAAAAAAGAGAGAGAGAGAAAAAGAAAAGAAAAGGCCTTAAAACTTGGTATCAACTCATACTTTCTGAGGCTAATTTTAAAGTGCTTTTATTTCACATAGGAATTTCTTAAGGAAAACAAACATACACCTTTTAAATTAGTTAAGTGGTAACATGTAGCAGGATTGCTTTTGATTCTATATTAGCCAGAATCACCAATCTTGGAATTTAACATCTATATTTCAGTGCTCTTTGTTAACATTTTTAAAAATAATCGCATAATCGGCTGAACTCAATGGCTCATGCCTGTAATCCTGGCACTAGGGGAGGTCGATTTGGGTGGATTGCTTATGCTCAAGAGTTCAAAGCCAGTCTGAGCAAAAGTGAGACACCATTAGGAAAATTAGCCAGATGTTGTAGTGGGTGCTTATAGGCCCAGCTACTCAGGAGGATGAGGTAAGAGGATTGCTTGAGCCCAGAGTAGTTTGAGGTTACTGTGAGCTATGATGATGCCATCTACTCAGGGCTATAGAGTGTAACCCCGTCTCAAAAAAGAAAAAAAAAATTCTCATAATTATTATAGTATCTACAAATTATTTTGTAGTTTTATTTAGTTTCACTTTTTAAAACAAACTTCTGAGGTAGGCAGGGAGATATATTAGTTCTATCTTTAAGTGAGAAAACAGATTACTTGAATAATTTACCAAGCATTGCTCAGCTAGTACATGTTGTAGTTTAGATTAGAATCTAGTCCTTCTAACCCAGAGTAACATAACTAATGACTGAAATCTATGTAGGTTACTTTAAGATACTAATTATGTCAACATAATGAACTTTTAAGATACCTGAAATGAAGATGAATATGTTGCTTTTGGATTATTTGGTTATAATGTTTTTTCTTTTGGTATTTTATTTTATTTTACTTTTTTTTTTTTTTTTGCAGTTTTTAGCCTGGGCTAGGTTTGAACCCGCCACCTTTGGTATATGGGGCCAGTGCCTTACTCTTTTGAGCCACAGGGCACTGACTTCTTTTGATATTTTCGTGGGATTTTTTTTTTCTGAATGAAGTAAAATATTTCTTTATAGTAATTTCACCTGATTTTCCATATTAAGTAAAACAAATACCTTCAACATTCATAAATAAAATGTTCTAAATTGGTGAGTTTTTTTGCTTTATTCAGCTTTTTTGCTTTTTTCAGTATTCGGCTATACTTTTCAGATGGCCTGTAGCTAAAGACCTTCTTAAATTCCTCAACTTATATGGACTTTAAAAACCTAGAAAATTGCTCACTACAATTCTGTTTTCTTTAAAAATTGAGTTTTCATAATTTTAGATTCAGTAAAAGTACATATTCATCATTGATAAAGTAAAACAAACATTCTGGAAGAATCTGGAAATTTTGTTAATAGTAATAAGTGAACCTCTGACTATTGCTATTCATGAAAGTGTATTAAAAACAAAAAATGTTACTCCTAAAAATTAGTTCCTTCCTCCCTCTACCAGCCTTGATTCTACTCACCCCTATATGCCCCTCCCTCTTAAAAAGATATTTTTGTTTTTATGTATTTTATGTTTTTGAGACCCAAAACAAATTGGTACATTAACCTTCAACTTATCTTGCAGCTGCTGTATTAAAGTATGAAAATAATGTGATGAATATTCGACAGTTTAACTGTTCTCCACATCCATACTGGTTGCCCAATTTTATGGATGTCTTCACATGGTCTTTACCATTTGTAGGAGAAAAAGGTATGATTTTTATTTTTAAAAAATTGTTTTATTTCTGTTACATTTACTCTAGTTTACTATCATACGCACATCTTGCTAAAGGAAACTCAAGTCTAATTTCACTATGGTTACAGCTCTACTTGTGACAGTGGGTGTGGATATGAGAGCCTCAAAGATATTTTAGTTAGCTGTTTACAGCTCCCATATGAGGGTGTTTGGGGGACTGGGAAAGACTTATAAATAGCCTGATGTTGTCTTCAGCTGTTGGATTTTCTTTCTTTTTTTTTTTTTTTCCTTTAGCTTAAATATTTTATGAAGGGATGAAGGGATAGCTTCTTTTTATTATTATTTTTTGGAATGGACAGTTCTGCATAATTTTTTTTACTTCTGCATATTTTAACACTATTCTGGGGCCTGCCACAGAACTTAAGGAAAACTTAAAAGCATTTATTTTGGTGGTATTAACCACTAAAGCAATTTTCTATTCTAAGAGAAATGATAAACATTTAGATTCTAACCTACTATTTCTTCACCTATATAAAAAGCATGTATAAAATTTTAGTAGTGATGGCTTTCCCATAATTTAGAGAAGAACCTATTAATACATATTTAAAAGGTTTTTTAACAGAAAATAAATGGAATTTAAGAAATTTTGTTTCTAGAAATTTTGTTTCTAATATCCTAAAATTCTTAGGATATTATTACTTACCACATTCTTACCATGTCTTAGTGTTAATTTTTTTTACAAGGCAGTGCCTCTGTTTTCATATGTGGAAAATGATAGTATGAGAGAATAGATGTAATTGTAAAACATTTTGTTCTATATTCCCCTCAATTTTTTCTCACTTTTTCCATATTATAGAATGTTTCTTTCCATATGGAATATATCACTTCTGTCAAGGCAATTTGTGGTTCTAAAATTCAGAATTAATACTTAAACTTTGTATGTTAAACAGGTTTTCTGCAGATTGCCTTTGGTTTTCTTCAGTTACTTAGTAGGTTCAACGTTAAGTTAATATGGAGATAGAATTACTCTTTAGCATTTGAGAAGGGGACTGGTTAAGGGCTTAGGTGCAAGGGATGCATTACACTTAAACTTCTATCTTTGGTATATGAGAAATAGTTCAATCATAGCATCACCAGGCTAAAGTGAATTTAAGAATTCATCCTGCTCACTCTACTGCCTCCAGGCTAGGCTGCAACTCAACTATTTTAATATAATATGAGGAGGCTGGAGGGGTCAGGAGGATAAGGTAGGAGAAAATGGACATTTTATAGATCTCTCTAATTTGGTTCTCTAAAGTCTCCATGTATGAAAATGGTTCATTATGTCTAATCTAAATGTTTATACTGTGGGCATTTAAACAAGGAAATAAATAGATAATAGGTTTTTCTCAACTAGTATCCCTGTGAAAAACCAGGGCATCATAAAGTTGTGGAGCTCATAAATGAACTTAATCATTTAGTCCAACTTCTTTTGAGAGATGAGAAAATTTAATGTGACTTCTGGCTCTTATAAGTGAAAATGGAGAACAGTAGGCTTTTATCAGTTCTATATTTTAGTCTGCTACTAAGTGGTATTTGATTCTTCTTTGTTACTCTAAAATCATCTTAACTCTTGTAAGCTAAGGAAGTTTTCAGACCTTTTGACCATTTTTATTTTTCTGTGGATTTTCTCTGAATTATTCACACCTTTTTAAAAATGTAAAACTGAGATTTTAACATTACATGCAAATAGAATCCTAGCCAGTGTTGAACACAGTAAGAAAAATTACCCAAACTCTTTGCATATTTTACTATTTTAATACATGGTAGCTATTCAGATAGCCTAAGTATTTGTTTTTGAGATAGAGTCTTACTCTGTTGCCCCATCCTAGAGTACCACAGTGTAATTCACAGCAACATCAAACTCATGGGTTCAAGTGATCCTCTTAACTCAGCCCCCACCCCCCGATAGCTAGGACTACAGGTGTCTGCCACTATGCCCAGCTACTTTTTGTATTTTTAGTAGAGATGGGGTCTTGGCTCTTGCTCAGGTTGGTCTTAAACTCCTGAACTTAAGCTGTCTCTCTGCCTTGGCCTTTTAGAGTGCATGAATTACAGGTGTGAGCCACCACCCTGGCCTACTTTTTATTCTAATGAAAGTTTTATTTTGTTGTGAAAAGCAGCAAGTGACATTTCATTTTTTTTCTTTTCAAAAAGTCTGTTTGCTTCTGGTCTAGTCCCTGGGAAGCAAATAACTTAAGCCAAAGGCTTCCTGAGAGGCTGATTTAATCCCTGAGTTAGAAGGAAATAGTGTTTCTTTAAACTTTTGGTACTAAGAACCCCTTTTTTATTTCATTTAAAGAAATCTTACCTTGGCTATAGTCCCAGCTACTTGGGTGGTTGAGGCAGGAAGACTGCTTGAGCCCAGAGGTTCCAGGCTGTAGAATGATATGATCATGCATATGAATAGCCATTGCACTCCTGCCTGGGTAGCATAGTGAGACTATCTAAAAAAAAATGTTACAGCTGGGCACAGTGGCTCATACCTGTAATCCCAGCACCCTGGGAAGCCAAGGAGGGTGGATCCGTTGAGCTCAGGAGTTCAAAACCAGCCTGAGCAAAAGGAAGACCCCATCTCTAAAAGTAGCTGGGCATTGTGATGTGTAGTCCCAGCTACTTGGGAGGCTGAGGCAAGAGGATTGCTTGACCCCAAGGCACTGAGGTTGCTGTGAGCCATGATGGTCTACAGGGGTCTACAAAGTGAGACTCTGTCTCAAAAAAGTAAAATAAATTAAAAAATACATTGGAAAATTTCTAATATATTTAATGGTAGAGTGAATAATATGAATTTCATTTGTAATAATTACTTATTTTCAACAATTACCAAATCATGGCCAATCTTGTGTCATTTGAGTCCCTGTCCACTATTCTCCATCCTATGCCTCAATTATTTTGAAGTAAATCTCAGCTGTTATTTATTTTTTTTTTTTTTTGTATCTGCAAGTATTTTAGAATATATTTCAAGGGTGGCGCCCATAGCTCAGTGGGTAGGTTGCCAGACACATACACCAAGCCTGGTGGGTTTCCAAGCCAGGTAAAACAACGATGGCAACAACAACAAAAAAAATAGCCGGATGTTGTGGCGGGCGCCAGTAGTCCCGGTTACTTGGGAGGATGAGACAAGAGAATTGTTTAAGCCCAAGAATTTGAGGTTGCGGCGAGCTGTGATGCCACAGCACTCTATCCAGGGCGACAGCTTGAGACAATGTCTCAAAAAAAAAAAAAAAAAAAAAATATATATATATATATATATATATATATATACACACACACACACACACACACACACATATATATTTCTAAAAGATAAAGACACATTTTTAGAAATAACTACACATAAACATAAAAACATTTACTAATTTCTTGATATAGAAGCCTTTCTTTTGAAAATCTGGTGAAAGTTATGGGTTTTTGCATCAGAAAATTTCATATACAAATGTATGTACATATTTTCAGGATGCTCCTAGATCTGAAGCGAATTGGTAACCTCCCTCAAGTTTATTAATCCTAATTTAATAACCTCTGTTCTAGAGGATCCAATACAGTGTGACCATTAACACACATTGATGAGAAAACTTGTTATTACAGCAGCCTTTACTTTGGTCATATTGCTCTTCATCTTCATTGAGGACTAGCCTTTGGGTCATTTTTTACAAGTCAGATCCCCTTTCTTGCCCCCTCTTTCTTTTCTTTCTTTCTTTTTTTTTTTTTTTTTTTTGTTGAATTTTTTTTGTTTGTTGGTTTATAGGAGATAGGGTCTCGTTCTGTCATCCAGGATGAGGTACAGTAGCATAATCATAGCTCACTGCAGTCTTGAACTTTGGACTTACTCTGTCCTTTCACCTTCAGTCTCCTGAGTACGTGGGACTACAAGTATATACCACCATACTTAGTTATCTCTTCCTTCTTAACACACTGTCAAGCTCCTTTCTTATTTTTCTACTTCATTTGTCCTATAAATCTTAGCTCTAGTAACGTCCAACTAACCATTTTTTCCATTTCTATAGCCTGGGTACTGCTGAAGATAGTTATACAGCCTTATGAATTGCCACCCCTTGATTTCTAGCATTAGCTGGAGTCTCAGTAGTACCCGAACACCTTTTATGTTCCTCATTTCCTTTTTCTCACATTTTCTTGAGAATATGGTCTAAATTTTCAGCTTTTTTTCTTAAATGCTTTTTCCTTTCAGCCATTTCCCTCACTCAGTGAAAGTGTATGATACTAACAGGGGCTATCTCTGTTTTTTGTTGCCCTGCTTTACACTTTTCTTGAATTCTTCCTTGTTGAAGAGGTGACTCTTCAATCTAGGGCTAACCTTTCTAACTTGTCCCTAGATTCTGTTATCCATCTACTTTTTCAGGAAACTTTCATTATCATTCATGTCTTCTGTGTCTTTGAACTCTCTCTACTAATTCTTTTATAAATTATTCAAATTTATCTGATCTTTAAAAAATAGCATTTCTCCCATATGCTCTTTCTCTAGTTACTACTATGCTATAATTTTCTTTGACACATTAAATTCTTCTTTTATTTTTATTCTTTAATTTCAAAATGTTCGGGGGTACAGATGTTTTTGGTACATGACTTGAGTTGGGCTATAAATGTGCCTATCACCCAAATAGGGTTTATTGTACCTGTTAGGTGGGTTTTGTCCCTTCCCTCCACCTCTTCCCCAGTGATTTCAATGATTTTTACTTCCCTCTGTGCACTTTTATGCCCATCAGTTCCAGTTTATTAGAGTGTGGTGTTAATTTTCTTTGTTTTGCTGTCACTCTCTTGCCTTTTTTTCCGAAGCCAAGTTTCCAGATGAAAAGCAGTATATACTTTGAAACTACTATTTTTTTTTTTTTTTTGAGACAGAGTCTCACTCTGTTACTTTGGGTAGAGTGCTATGGCATCATAGCTTATAGCAACCTCAACCTCCTAGGGTCAAGTGATCCTCTTGCCTCATACTCCATGTAGCTAGGACTACAGGCCCGGCTAGTTTTTCTATTTTTAGTAGAGATGGGGTCTCGCTTTTCTTATGCTGGTCTTGAATTTCTAAGCTTAGGCAATCCACCTGCCTTGGTCTCCCAGAGTGCTGGGATTATAGGTGTCAGCCACTGTGCCCAGCCTGAATCTACTATTTAGTATCCAGTAAATGGTTCCATCTTGCTTTCAAGATAAACCTTAAGCTGTTAATAAGGTCTTTGGACCGTCCCTACTTTCTTTTCAATCTCATTTCCTGTCATTCTCTTTCATGCTCACTGTGTTCTAGTCATAACATAGCACAGCCAGTTTCCTGAATGTGCTATGCTTTTTAAGTTTTATGCCTTAATACTTTTATTTTTTCATAACTTTTTAAAAAATACAATTCACATACCATACAAATGACCTATTTAAATTTTACAATTCATTGGTTATTATTATGTTCTACAGAGTCCTTCTTATAACCATTACCACACTCAATTTTTGAACATTTCCATCATTCTCACCAAAGAAACCCTGTGCCCATTAGTAATCACTCTCCATTTCCCCCCAATCTCTCCTCACCAACTCTGGCAGCTGCCAGTCTACAGTTTTCATATGTTTGTCCATTCTGGACATTTTGTTTAAATGAAATTATACAAAATAAGGTCTTTTGTGACTGGCTTCTTTCCATAATTTTTTCAGGGTTTGTCCATGTTGGTAGATGATTCATTCTCTTTTGTGGAATATCCATATTCTGTCATATGGATATGCCATACATACATGTTTTGTTTATCCATTCATCAGCTGGTAGACATTTGCTTATTTCTGCTTTTTTGATGTTATATTATAGGTTTCTGATGCATTTTGAATTAAATTTAGTATATGATGTACAATAGGCTTTATATTTCTTACATGTGAATATTCATTTGTCTTAGCATCATTTATTGAAAAGACTTGATTTTTCCCACTGGATTGTTCTAAAACCCTAGCTCACAGCAACCTCAAACTCCTGGGCTTAAGTGATCCTTCTGCCCCCGCCTCCCGATTGCTAGGACTACAGGTGCCCACCACAACAGCTGACTACCGTATATACTCGAGTATATACGGTAATTTTTTTTCTGTTTTTAGTAGAGATTGGGTTATTGCTCTTGCTCAGCCTGTTCTCAATTCCAGACCTCAAGTGATCCTCCCATCTTGGCCTCCCAGAGTTCTAGGATTACAGACATGAGCCACGGAGCCAGAACCAGGTTTTTCTTTCTGGACTCTCAATTCTATTCCATTGAACTATAACACTACTTCATAATTTTTCTAACTGCTGGTTAGAGAGCCTTGTCTCCCCTTTCTACCTGGCAGACTCCTAGTTCATGATTCTTCTCAAATGTCATCATTAAAACCCTTGCTCTCAGTTTACGTACATGTGAATACTTGAAACATAGTTTTTAATCACTTTTTTGTGGTTGAGATGTGTGCGTGTTTATTTTTACATACATAAAAATATATATATAAATATACATAAAAATGCATATACATGTATGTGTGTATACATATATATATACATACTCCTTCAGTAGTTAGTAAAATTTTGAGAGTAGAGACTGTTCCCAGGAGCTTTAGCCCAGTCTCTTAACATGTGGTGTGCTTTTAATATATTTGTAGGAGGAAAAATAGTTTTGTAGGGGCATGCTGAATTTTGTTTTAGATGTGTTCATTTCTAGGAGCCATTGGGGTATTCAGAGGCTAATATTCAATAGACATTTATTAATTTAAATTTTCTTATTTATTTCGTATTTACTTATCTCTTATTTACTCATTTATTGGGTGCTTGTCACATATCAGGCACTGTCCTAGGCTGTAGGTAGTAATGAATAAAACGATATCCTGCATTCATACAGCTTTCATTCTAGTTTGGGAAATAGACAATACACAAAGACAGCTGGCAATAAAACCAACAAGGAAATTCCGAGCCTAAAGGGAGAGATCAAGACTTTGGATCATCTCCAGAGAGGTGATGCTTGAAACTATTAACTATGATAATGGGTAGAATTGTCAAGAAATTGGACATATAAGCTGGGTGTGGTGGATCACACCTGTAATCCTCACACTTGGGAGGCTGAGGAGTTCAAGACTAGCCTGAGCAAGACTCAGTCTCTGCTAAAAATAAAAAAATTAGCCAGGCTTTGTGGTGGGCCCCTGTAGTCTTAGCTACTTGGTGACTGAGGCAGGAGGATTGCTTAGGCCCAGGAGTTTGAGATTGCTGTGAACTGTGATGCCATGGCACTCTGCCCAGGGTGACAGAAGTGAGACTCTGTCTCAAAAATAATAATAATAATGATAATGATAAATGAAAGAAAGAAATTAGTCATATAAAAAGAATAAAACAACAGAAGACAATCTTGAGGATGTCCTAATTTGGGAGGCAAAATGGCCCAAAAGATAGGAAAACCAGAAAAGTAGAATCCTGGAAATCAGGGGAAAAAAGAAGGAAAAAAATACATATAGCTTAGTCAAGGAGAATTAAGCCTGTGAAAGAATCATGGATTGAGATTGTTAGATAGTTATTAGTAATCTTTAGAAGTAAGTTTCAAGCCAGTTGATGCAGTAAAATATTAAAAGATTGAATCCTGGGACTTCTTGGAAACAGTAGAACTATGTCATAATTTTTTTTTTCTTACTCCATTATACTGTATCCATACAGATTTGAAATGTATGCATTCAGATGTTATTCATCTCTATTCTTGTCTTTGGGGCTTCATTTTTTTCCTGAGAGACCTGTAAATGGGTTCCATAAAGAATCTCTCTCTTTGCTGATTGGGGGTTAAAAGAAAGAAAGTAATGAAACATAAATTTTAAAAAATGAAAAAATAAAAAGAATCTCTTACTCTCTCAGACTACTATCCATTGGATTTTTTTCTTTTTAAAAGCCTTCACATTTTTAATTCAATTATTTGGGCTATCAGAATGTGTTTGTTTTTTTGTGGTAAAAATTATTTGACCATTTGTTGGAATAGTTGCTGTGTATACATATAGACAGTTGTATATAGTCAGCTAACATGTAATGTTTTTTTTGAACAGTGACAGAAATGTTGGTAAATGTTCTGAGTATTTGCTCTGATGATGAACTAATGACTGAAGGTGAAGACCAGTTTGATGGTATGATTATTCATCTTACTATTTTTTATTATGAAATGCTATGCTATCTCTTAACTGCCCAGCCTCAATATATACTACTTTGCAAAAAATAAGTTATTGCTTTCAGATGACTGTGCTATTTGATAATTGACAGGTCATTTTTATTTCGAGATTTTAAATAATTTTAATGATTTTATTTTCTAATAATATGGGAAAAAAGATGGATTTTGGGAAAGGAAAAATTTGGAAGAAAAAGCAGGGCAGGAAAATTGAAAGTTGTTACAAGGATGTGGTTCTTCATGAATGTGGACACTGCTTAGAGAAGGGAGGATAAAAATATTGTTTATTTCATTAGCACAATAATTTTAGTGCCTCAGAAATATACTTGAGCTGACAACGTTGCTTTCACTTTTTTCTTCTAGTCACTAAACTAGACTGTTCCCAGTGTAGTATGGTTGTTTTGTAAAGGACCACTTGCTAATGTAGTTTGAAATGCTGAAGAATTTTTTCCATAGAAACAAGGTTATACTTGGTTGTTCTTATGTAAGGCAACATTTCTATGTACTTAATACATATTTATAGTAAAAGTTAATACTATAGAAACAAATTCCTTTTATTTTTCTTTGAAATTTTTATTTAAAACTTTTGGTATTTAAATATTTTAAAATGAGTAAACAAAAAGTTAATCAACTTACAAGCTGAAAAGTCTTTATTTCCTTCCATATTGCCCTCCCATTTTTGTTTCAGTATATTTTTATTATTGTTATCAGTATTTATGTTTCCATGTATCAAACATGCTCTATGTATTGTAAGATTTAAAAGCTACATACTTTCTAAATAGATTAATGTGTCATAATTTTCATAGTTAATCTTTTTTTCCTCCCCTGTAGCTTTGGGATCATAGTTGATCTTACATTGTTTGGCAATTGGCTTGTTCTAAATTATTCTTTTTATGAATAACAGTATAAAAAACATATTCATACAATAGCTTATTTTCCTTCTTAGAGTAAGTTTCTTGGAAAGAATTACAGAGGTATAGAATATGAAGAATTTTAGCTTCATTGTTTTAGCTGTGAACTGTCAGGTTGCTTTACAGGAGAATTGGACCAATGTGAATTGCCTCCAGCAGTGAATCCATAGAACTATTTCTTCACAGAACCATCTCATTGGATTTTGGTCATTTTTACTTATTTTGCTTGATGGTAAATTATATATTATTGGTTAAATTTATATTTCTTTGATTTCTAATGATACTAAGAAGAGAATTACCATATTTCCAATTATTTAAACTTATCCATCTCAACTGATTACTTATCAAGTAAACTCTGAGTAATAATTATATTAAAATTTCTCTACTTAATTGTAAGCCCAATTGCTGAAAATGCACAGTAATTGTGTATAAGTGCTGGTGTTGCCATCTGTTGTTGATAGGCAAGATGTGCTTTAAGTCTTTTGCTTTTGTTAATAACTGAAGTGTATTTATATCAGTTATTTGGGGGTTTAGAGAATAAGCTTTAATGAGTAATATTTTTCTTATTTTAATTCTCCTTTTGATGTTTGTGCGGAAGTTTTTTGTTTTTTGTCTTGTTGAGATAGAGTCTCACTCAGTTGCCTGGGTAGAGTGTCATAGCTCACAGCAACCTCAGATTCCTAGGCTCAAGTAAGCCTCATGCTTCAGCCTCCCCAGTAGCTGTAGGCACCGGCCACAATGCCTGGCTAGTTTTTCTATTTTTAGTAGAGATTAGGTATCACTTTTGTTCAGGCTGGTGTCAAACTCCTGAGCTCAGACAGTCTACCGCCTCGACCTCCAAAGTGCTAAGGTTACAGGTATGAGCCACTTTGCCAGACTGAAGTTTTTAGTTTTAACATTTTATATGTGTTATCTTTTCCATAAACATTTTAAGTAGTTTAAAGTAGATACTTTATTTCCCTGTTCTGCTATTGCTATTTGTAATAAAAACAGACCTGAGCTTAGATTCTATACCCTTATAAAGGCTGTGTGCTTTTACGCAAGTTACCTGTCTGAGTCTGAATTTCCTTTATCTTCAAAAGGAGGATAATACCTATTTAATAATGTTGTAGTTATTGAGATAGTGAATACTTGAAATAATGACTTAAATAATTTATGCCACATAGCCTACTAATTTTTATAGGTAGGGTTTTTTGTTTTGTTACATTCTGTGACATATATGGCAAGAGTTTTACTTGGTATTAACTTTATATCTGAATCTAGGGAGTTTTTTTTTGTTCTGTTTTGTTTTTTTAATGTAGGGAGTTTTTAAAAAATTATATTTAATTTCCCAAACTAAGACCAAGATCTCTTGCTCTGTATAATTAGTTTACTACAATTACTCCTTTTAATGCAGTTAACATACCAGACAGACATAAAGTTTGTAAATAAAATATATAAATTTAATACATCAATTTAATATTTTAAATTGCACATGAACTTTATGTCTGCCCTGTATAACTTCTTTATTTATAGGCCAGGCAGGGTGGCTCATGCCTGTAATCCTAAGCACTCTGGGAGGTCAAGGCAGGAGGATTGTTTCAGCTAAGGTGTTTGAGATTTGAACAAGAGCAAGACCACGTCTCTATTAAAAATAGAAAAATTATCTGGGTATTGTGGCAGATGCCTGTAGTCCAAGCTATTCAGGGGGTTGAGGCAGGAGGATTTCTTGAGCCAAGGAGTTTGAGGTTGCTGCGAGCTAAACTGATAATGCTGCACTCTAGCCTGAGCAACAGAGTGAGACTCTGTCTCATATATATGCATGTATGTATGTATCTGTGTGTGTGTGTGTGTGTGTGTGCGTGTGTGTGTGTATATATATATATATATAAAATTACTCCATTTACAATTATATAGTTTTTCTTTGAAAAAATCTCAATACTTTAGTATTTTATATTCTTATTACTATTACAACTACTTTCTCTGTTAACATATTTTCTATCTGTATAAAGGAATATATTATATATTTATGAGTTGATCTTATGGCTAACAACTTGGATCAGCAGAACTATTTTCTATGGTAATTTTTGATTTGTTTTCCATCATTTAAAAAAATGTGTTATTTTCGTAAGATTGATATTTTTATTTTATATACTTCTACCTTTCTTTTTATTCTTCAAAATTATTATCAATATTGCCAATATTAACACTATTGTTAAATAGGAGTGGTGTTAGGTAATGCTTTTGTTCTCTTATTGGAATAAAAAGGAAAAAGTTTCTTGTTAGTCTAATTAGAGTACTTGGTTTGGATACCTATCATTTATATGAAGATAGACCCTTCCAGTATTTTTTGGTATTCAACCAGGAATCAATGTCAAACTTTATTATATTCCTTCCAATGGGAAGATTTTATGTATTTTATCGATATTTTTTCTGTTAATATTTTAATTTATCCACTTGTACTATTCTTGCATTCTAAGGATGAATTAAATTTGATCATTAAGGAGGCAGTGTAGTTTAATGAAAAGGATCAGTGGTTTAGGTGTCTTGTCATTACCTTTCACCAGCTGGGTAATCTTGGAAAGGTCGTGTAATTTCCTAGGATTTTCTTATCCATTAATTGAGGCAATAGAGAGGATGTGAATTCTTTTCCACTCAAGTAAGTTTGAAAGTGTTAAGTATGATTTATGACAATATTTTTATGGGAAAATGCCCTGATTTCTAGCATTAAATACTAGAAATAGGTCACCCTTTACTGGTAACATGCCAGGTGCAATTACTTCTCATGTATTCACTCTTTCACTACCAACTATTAGGAGCAAGGACTCTAAAAAAGTTGGAGAAAAATGTCTGGAAGTTTGCATGGAGAAATGGGAATGGTATGGGATAGAGAGATATTGAAGGAACGGAGGAGGGGAGGAGATTAGGATAGATACTAAGGTTCAGGATGGGGTAGAGAAAGCTGCTAGAACTAGGTTTATTTCCCTTCCTTATTTGTACTTCCTGATTTCTTCCCCCAACTCCATCTATCTTTTCTCCTTGTCTTTCACTGTGATGGATGCTTTCTGTTCTCTCCTCCTTTTGCTACACAGCAGTGGAATCATCCTATGGACTGGGTTTGGGGAGAAATCTGACTTTAGAAAGAAAACTTGGTGTGATGGAGATTACTGGAGAGGCAAAGCAAGCTTTTAGCTTTTCTGTGGGGAAAGAGAAAAAAAGCAGGATTAGAGATTTCTCAGTGGCAGGTAGTAAAGAGTAGTTTTTGTATATTCAAGACTGATACTAAGTAAAGGAATAAGACTATTGTTAAGTAATGAGTCTTTGGTACTCTATATTGTTAATGTATGTGAGGAGTCGTTTTTTGTTATTAGGGCAAAGTATGCATAAACATTAAATGTATAAATGCACATAACATCCCTTTTTGAAGTGTTACTTAATCACAAAAGAAAATTAAAAAAAAAAAAAAAAAAAAGGTGGTACCTGTGGCTCAAAGGGGTTGGGCGCCAGCCCCATATGCCAGAGGTGGCGGGTTCAAACCGGCCAAAAACTGCAAAAAATAAAAATAAACTATTAAAAAAAAAAAAAAAGAAAAGAAAATTTTTGAACACTGATGTTTGTGATATTTAGAATGCTTACTATTTTTTCCAGATATTTATCTTTTGTCTTCAGTTTGGTGAAGGAAATGCCTAATCCATATCTGTTAAATTTTACTAAAATAACTTAGATTTCCCATATTGGAATCATGTATTTCAGCATTAGAAGGATAGCTAGAAAAAGCTGAAATGAAACCATCCCAGATTCTACTTTTAGAACTATTACTTTGAAATCTGTTGCTATTTTTGCAAGAACAAACTCCCAAACTCCCAGATTGGATTTAGAAGAGAAAACTCATACTGTTGCTCCTGAGTATATGCAAAAGTTCTGTAATTCAGATTCAGAAAATTGTGTGCTCTTGTTACGGAATGTGGGAGGCTTAACTTTTCCTGTATTGGAGGTGGGTGAGGTTTTCCATTGAGGTAGTTTATAAAGTTATCTACATTTCTCTGTATACTACAGATTTTGCAGATGGTTGGTGTCCTTGAAGAACCACATGAGTTTGTACCTCATTTGTGTCATTACCTTTCACTTAACATACTTTCATGGGTGACACATTTCCTTAGGGGTATGAATATAAATATACGATTGTTGTTAGCACAGTCTTTTATCAGTCTTATGTGTTTTCATGTGTTTTTTCTGTCCCTAATTATGTCTACTTTCATCAAATATTATAGTCATTTGTCTATAATTTCTTCTAAACACATCTTTTAAGAAATCTTTACTTTAGAGCTCTATACACCCATTAGTGTCCCTCTTTTATTCACCAGATTCTATGGTACTACCTTTTTCAAATTTTCAAGTATGAGGGCCTTCATTTTTCTCCCTTTCTTTCTACATTCATTCTTCAGTACCACTGCCAAGTTAAATCTCTATCTTTTTATTTGTCTCAACCACCTTTTCTCCATCATTCACTTCCTTTTTTCTGGACTCTCCATCTGAAGAACGGCTCATATATGGCAATAAAAAAGGTACAGACCAGACAGAGTAACATTGTTTTGAAATATGACTTCATGAGTTATCCTCATGTCCATGTAAGTTAGCACATTCATTGATTAGTGTTTATGCAGAGTCCTCTTGGGCCTTGTACAAATTTAGTTTAAGTTTTTTCTGAGTTGGTATTTGGTGTTTTTAGAAGTCATATTCCAAGATATCTGTCTTTCTGTGCATGGAAATATTTTCCCCTCTTTTTCATTCCTTTTGTTTTAAAATTTCATTCTTTTGCTTATTTGTAATGTTTTGTACTTTTCCTTGCATGATTAGGGGTGTTTGTCTGTCTTATTTCCCAAAGAAATTTTACTGTGGACATTTACTTTAATATGATGCATGATGTGTTTGTAGACTGATTGAAAATCCTGATTTGTACAGTGTTTTTATATTTCTGTGAATATTTTTCATTTGAAATCAGTATGGTTTACATATAATTTAGTTTTACAGATATATAAATTGAGACCAAAAATATAGATGTATCTCATTATAGTCATCCTCCCTAAATGCTACCCTACTGCTCACCTATAGTCTAGCTATTTAAAAAAATTCTGTCAATTGTAAAATAAAATATCTATATTAGTTCATTAGAAGAGAATCAGACTTACCTTATGTCCTTAGGACAAGTCACTTAACAAACTCAGTTTCTTTGTCTATAAAATTATGAGATTAGACTTTGCAATATTCCTAATATCTCCTCAAATTCTAATACTCTATTATGTTTAGATTGTTAGTAATTTTTTTTTTTAGCACCTTAAAAATACCTGTTTAATGTCACAGTAATATGGTACTCACACTGTTTTGGATTTATAAAAGCTGTAGCTTAATGCTCATACTACCTTTTAGAAGATCATAAAAATGGTCATGGAGCCTGTTTTCCCTAAAATATGTCTTTTATTTTTATCTTTGAAATTGGATTTCTTTTTCTCTTTCCTAGCAGTCAGGTCCAGTCTTCATCTTAGTTTTTAAATATGTGTATTTTGTGGGCTGCTTGAATTTTAAATGAGATCTTCTAGCCTGGAAGATTTAATGATTGTTCAGACTTCTGTATACCTAAGGCCCCTTTTTATCTAGCGTCTTTAGCTTTTCCTTAACCTTCTCCCCAACCATGGTGCTTCCATATGTGTGTTTTCATCATGTTGAAGCACAGCTCTAAGAAACCACACTCTTGGGTCTAGAGTGATTCTAGTTGCTATATATGAGATAACAGGATTGAGATTATTGTTCTTTCTGGAGGCCAAGGGGAAGGAAGATAAAACCATTGAGCCTTTCTTGAGCCAAGTATTCAGTTATGTTAGTGTATTCTATTTTGTAACAGTGGTAGCACAGCTAACTGTCTAGAGATGAAACAGTAGTAATCTGTTAGCCATATTTTTCTCATGGCATGTATCATACTCAGGTAGAGATGGCAGAGCTTGGATATACTTTTATGACCTTAGAGAACACCTGGTCCATTAGGTTGAAATATTCATTGTTGTTGAAATGCTGGTATGGTCCTTAGTTCAGGATTACCTGTATAGTAGTCCCACATGCAATTATTTTTAGACCATTTTAGAGCTAGGAAGTTTATTCTGTTATAGTATGATGGGATATTTTCAGCCTGCATGTTGAATACTATCATGATAGCTAAATAGGAGACTACAGAGCTATCACAAATTCTTACTGTTACTCTGCATGTTATAGACTCTCATGAAGATTAAACAGCGTGTATAGGATTACTGTCAGTTTTTGTCCTCTAGTTTGTATGGTAAGTTGGGCTCAAACTTTTTTCCCATTGGTCTTTCACTGAGTCATCTATAGTGTGAAATCATAAAGTTTTTGGATTACTTTTTATTTGTATCTGTATCAGACTCCAGTACTAGACCAATGTTGAGCTAAATATTAAGGGACTGAGAAATTTTTTGGCATGAGTTCATCTAGTCTCTTTCATGTTAGCTTGGGATTGGTTTAGATGAGCATAGAACAGGCTAATAGAATAATACAAGTGTGAGTGCCCTAAACTTGAGCCTTTCTTTCTATCTATTCCATTGAAAGTAGGTTCAGCTGCAGCCCGGAAAGAAATCATAAGAAACAAAATTCGAGCAATTGGCAAGATGGCAAGAGTCTTCTCTGTTCTCAGGTAATGATATATACATATACATATATATATATATATATATAAAAGTATATATATACACTTTTTTTTTTTTTAAAGACAGAGTCTCACTTTGTCACCCTGAGTTGAGTGCTGTGACAGCACAGCTCACAGCAACCTCAAATTCTTGGGATTAAGTGATTCTTTTGCCTCACCCTCCCAAGTAGCCTGCCACCACAACGCCTGGCTATTTTTAGAGACAAAATCTTGGTCTGGCTCAGGCCAATCTTGAATCCTTGAGTTCACGCAGTCCACCCATCTCATGCATGAGCCACCTTGCTGGCCTATATATATATTTTTTAAGAATGACATTCACGTAAGTTTGATTACAATATATTGTTATACTGTTCTACTTTTAGTTATTGTTAATCTCTTACTGTGCCTAATTCATATACGTAATCTTAGCCAAAAGGCCAAGAAGTAATGTACCTCATTTGTACATTAAACTTTATTATATATATGTAAATATAAGAAAAAATGTAGTATACATAGGATTTGGTACTGTCAGAAGTTTCAGGCATCCACTGGGGATCATGAAAGGTATCTCCTCAGATGAAGGACAGGTCTTACAATAGGAAACCACATAGTAGTTAACAGTGGATGACCTATAGCTGTACATATCAACACAGACGAACTGTAAGGACATATGTTTAACCAAAAAAGAACTGGAAGAATATGTATTAGTTACTGATGCTGTGTAACAAATTACCCCAAACAATAGGCATTTATTATTTCACAGTTTCTGTAGGTTAGGAATATGGTTGTGGCCTTCTTTGAGGTCTCCACAGGGCTGCCATCAAGGTCTTGGCCCAGGCTGGGATTTGTTTTATCTCAAGGCTCAACCAAGGAGAGAGCCTCCATGCTCACTCAGTTGCTTTGCATCCACTTCCCTATGGCAGCAACATGCAAGCTGAAAAATATCCCATTCCTCAGCTCCATGTTGGCTGATACAAAAGCTTTTCCTCCCAGAGGGGTTTTAGCTGGTTCCTCCTGGCTGAAGAATAGCTCTAAGAGTTTGCCCCACCTCTGCCCTTCAGTTTCAAACACAGGTCATGGAATGCTGCAGAACCCAGTCTCTCTTCATTTGGCCAGGACCTAGAAATACCCTATTGTTGGGGGATCTATCTTGTGGCTGTTTAATCATCCATCTCTGGAAAAGACACCATCTCACTCTGTTTTCCATCCTCCAATTTCTAAGCCATTAATGGGCTTACTAGCAGCCTGGCCATAGTCCCACTACTGCCAGTCTCTCCAAAGCCTTTTGTTCTTTGGGCAGTTTAATAATGCACTGTCACCCCTGTGGCTCTGCTCCCTTTCTCAGAGTGATGATCCTTGTCTGTGGTTAGAAGTTACTCATAGGCCAAAGAGCAACTCGTCTCTAAATGTCTGGCTTTGCCAACCATCCCCATGGGCTCCTGTGGCTTCGCTCATGGCTCTGCTAATTGTCTGGTGGCTTTGCCCAGCCTGGCCATACATGCTCTGCAGGAAGCACCACCATAGCAGGCAGTGGGCAGCAGCAAGAGCCCAGAGCACACCTATTTTCTTGATAATTTATTTTGCTGAAATTACTTTCATTGTGTAAGCATTGTCCTGCTTGACATCTAAAAGCAACATCATCACTCTTCCTGTGAAGAAGTTAATTACCCATTTGTATTTTGAAGAAGGGAACACAAATCCCTTTGAAACTAAGGTTTTTGACCCCGTGATTATTGTTGCTTATCTGTGGTATGTATGTCCTTATATGATGAAATATTAAGTTTACACCTTGAAAATAAGAGCAGGATAGGGAGGAGGGGGACACTTTTTAGTATTCCTGATGAACTTGCTCTTGTACCTGGAAGTCTCTTGGGCTGGAGCCACAAATTGCCTTCCTGGGGTTAATTCAGGAAGACCAGGCTTAAGGGTACAAATGAATAGCCCAGTCCTTGAAAATGTGTTTGCAAGACTAATTATATCAGACATTTGAACTTTAAAGCATATGAAATACCATGTTTTCTCAATTGTATTTTACCCATTAATGATAAATCTCACCACATATTTAACAAAGCTTTTTAGGAAAACTGATATATGCCTCAATTATAAAACACATCATCATATTCCACATGTAGAATATGCAAAGATGTGTGTCTTAAAGTTGAGGAAAATATGGTAAACAATGAATGTCATAAATTACATAGCATATGACAGAGGTTCTCAACTAAGTGCTTGTTGGAAGTGTCTGATGTTTGTTTTATCTCTCTGCTATAGGGAGGAGAGTGAAAGTGTGCTGACACTCAAGGGCCTGACTCCCACAGGGATGTTGCCTAGTGGAGTGTTGGCTGGAGGACGGCAGACCCTACAAAGTGGTAATGATGTTATGCAACTTGCTGTGCCTCAGATGGACTGGGGCACACCTCACTCTTTTGCTAACAGTACACATAATGCATGCAGGGAATTCCTTCTGTTTTTTAGTTCCTGTCTCAGCAGCTGACACAGGGCACTATGTAAGAGGTAGTTATTCTGATCAGGGTAGAATATTGGTAGAATTGTTTTCCTTTTAGTCAAAAATAATGATCGGATCCTCAACTTTTCATGAAATGATATGAGAGCAGCTCATATCATAATCTCTGAAATATTTATTTATTCATTTGTTTAATTCATCCTTTTAAAAGTCCCAGTTTCAGAATGTGAATCAGGGATATTCATATTACTAAAACAGAACTGTAATTCCAAGTTTCTTATTTTTTTTAATTATGTAATTGTATTAGACTATGCTTATATTTTCAAATACTTAATTTTAGAGTTCACTCTCTTCTTGGGCCCCAGAATATTACTTATGCACTTCACTTGCCAAAATATTTGTGCAAGGTTTTGTACCCTGGTAAATGATGCCAAAGTTTGTTTTCTGTGGTGTTTGTCAAATGTTCTATGTATAATTGACTGTCTGTAACATGCTGTTTCCTTCCTCTGCAGATGTAGCTGCTTTCCTAAATCTGTCTGTCTTTCTTTAGGTTAGCTGTATGTCTGTAAAAGTATGTTCAATTAAATTACTCTATCAGACACTTGTCTGTCTTTTGATGTAGAAGCAGCTTTGTAGCACCTTGTTTTGAGGTTTGCTGCATTTGTTGCTGCATTTTGTGCATTCTGAACATGAATGTAACATTAGATATTAAGTCATTGTTATAAGGAGTTGAATTTAAAATCTGTAAGTCAAAATTCAAAGGGTGTTATTATTAAGTGTGCCTTTATTTTGCATGAAAATAAAAAGAATTATACATAAAGCATTCCTGTAATCTGGCTCATTGAATACTTTATATTAAAAGCTAACTTTTTTTGGCGTAAATATTTGTGTAAATACTGGGTTACGTTTTTGAAAGCCCATTACAAATTAACTAGAAAAGAGTAATGTTAATATTATAGACCATACACAGTAATTAAGCGTAGATTTCTTTCTCTTATGGTTGGAAAGCAAAAATATGTGATATAGAAAGGCTTGAATTTATGTTTTATTGTAGTCACTTTTGACAGCCCTCCAAGGGTCATTGTTCTATTAAAACAGGCAGCAACAGATCTGATGTTTTTCCTTAATCATGATTAAGTTTCTTTTTGGTGTTGTAATTAGTGACTTTTTAAAAGAAAAATAATAGGAAATTTTGGGTGGCGCCTGTGCCTCAGTGAGTAGGGCACTGGCCCCATACACCGAGGTTGGCGGGTTCGAACCTAGCCCGGCCAAACTGTAAACAAAAAATAGTCTGGTGTTGTGGTGGGCGCCTGTAGTCCCAGCTACTCGGGAGGCTGAGGTAAAAGAATCGCCTAAGCCCAAGAGCTAGAGGTTGCTGTGAGCTGTGACGCCACGGCAGTCTACCGAGGGTGACAAAGTGAGACTCTAAAAAAGAAAAAAAAAATAGGAAATTTTAATTTAATATTTTGAATAAATTCAAATTAGATTGACTTTTCACAATTTCCTTTCACTCAGTCCTATAAGTGCTTTTTAATAAAAACACTTTAAAACTATAAACAAATAATTTTTACTTGTAGCCTGCACATATTCTATTTTATATGTTATTGTATTGTACATGACCACTGCTGGTATATCCAAGAAGTATAACTATGTTTTGAAATTACAGTTTCAAATTTTCCTTCTGAATGAGAGTTGTTTTTTTTTAATTATCCTGCTAACTGCATGCTTTGTTGATAGCACTTCTATTTGTTCTTAATTTGCACACAATTTGAAGATAATTTCTCCAACTTTGAAACCACCTTCATCTGTAAGGGAGGTAGGTTTCAAAGATAGTAGTTTTGCTGGAGGGACTGTTTATTCCCAGGATAGAGTGAGTTATTGAAAGGAGCTGAATTTAAGAGATCTAATTTGGGAAACTACATAGCTCCCCCCTTCTGCTACTGCTTTTTATTGAGGTGGGGTTTTTTGTTTTTTTTTTTACTTTATTTTATTACTAGTTTTGGGACAAAGTCTCATTCTCTTGCCTACACGAGAATGCCCTGCCATCAGCTTAGCTCACAGCAACCTCAGCCTCCTGAGTAGCTGGGACTACAGGCACCTGCCGCCACATCAGCTATTTTTTCTTGTTTTAGTGGAGACTAAGTAGAGACTCTTTAAGTAGAGACTCTTGCTCTGGCTGATCTCTAACTCCTGAACTCAAGGGATCCTCCTTCCTACCTCTTGTCGGCCTCCCAGATTACAGCCAGGAACCACAGTGTCTGGCCTTTGCTACTTCTTGATAGTGTGATTTGAGTATTTGGTTGAAGTTATTTCCTTACTATAAAATAAACACATTTTTCTTTTTCAAGATAGAGTCTCACTCTGTTGCCCTTAGCAGAGTGCTATGACATCATAGCTCACAGCAACCTCACACTCTTGGGCTCAAGAGATCCTCTCGCCTCAGCCTTCCAAGTAGCTGGGAGAACAGGTGCCTACCACAGTGCCTAGCTAGTTTTTAGAGATGAGGTCTCACTCTTGCTCAGGTTGGTCTTGAACTCCTGAGCCCAACCAATCCACCTGCCTCAGTCTCCCAGAGTGCTAGCATTACAGGCATGAGCCACCATACCCGCCAGATAAACACATTTTGAAACAAATAACAAAACTCATGCAAAAGTTGCATCTATGCATCTATTTAAAAGAAAATTATCTACCATTTTAAATTTTAGTAGATGTTTTCTGATTTTAGTCTTTGTACTGAGAGTTAGATATTATAAAAGGAACATTTTTTTAATTCTAGGACCTTTGATCCTATTAACAGAAAATAAAATTTGTCTTTTCAATAACTTTAAAGTTAATTTACATGATATTTATTTTGTGAGTGTTTTTACAAACTGCACACTTCCATTAAAATTGGATTTTATGTCCATATTTGTTTTGTGTACATTTTCTTATGGAGATTTGACTGGGAGCTAGTCCTATGATATCACCTTTACCAGAATCTATGTGGTAAAATATGTGGTCATCTCTATTTTAGTAAGGTAAATTCCTCTTAGTCATTTATCCTGTGTAGTATTGAGGAACACAGTTTGAAGCTACCCTCAAACTTACTAAGGCCATGTCAAGGTGCACTGTATAGCTGAAAACAAATAGGGGAGAAGTAGTGCATTTTAGATAGACCTCAATTGTCAGAACTCTTTCTTTCCAACTTAATGTTTAAAGTTTAAGTGACCATCTTTCAAATCTAAGCATTCAAGCTTGACATGGTAACGCAGTTTTGAGTGTGATATCTACCTTGTGTACTAGGAAGGATTTAGGATAAGTTAGTGGCCTCAGAAAAGGGCAGAGAATGTAATTGACCTAGAAAATAGTTTTAAAAGTCTGTAGAATGATTTTAGAACATATAAAATTAAAACTCTATAGAATGATTTCAAAAGTATATAGCTGTTTCATAATGTGAAAAATTTGTTAACAGATTTTTAAACTATTGATACAATCAAATAGACACTAATTCTCATAGTGATAAAGTTTTTGTCCTTAGTTTATTACTATATATGATACAGGTTATGAAATGTTTCTTATAAACTGGCTTCCATTATCACAGACTCTCTAAAACACATTCTGATAGACATTTAATTTTTCCCCATCCAGTTTCTAAATTATAAAGAGAGTTGTCCATATTTTGAGGAGAAGTAGTTAATCAAGTGGTGATGGTTCATTTATTCCAGTTTTATGTCTGATCAAATTGCAGGAATATTTTCCAGGTGTACAGATGGAAATTTTTTTTAATGGTGATTTGTGCAGTGAATATACAACAATTCTGTCTGCTTTGATTTGTAATATAATTTAACACTTAAGGAAGATTAACTCTTCCTTTATCCAGTGTTCATTATGCTTCTTTGGGGTCCTCGGTTCACTTTACTCTCTGGTTAATATCAACAACATTTTCTAATTTAGTCCACTTTTAACTCCTTAGATCATCAGTATCCTTTCACATTAATAATTGCTTTGGGTAAAATTTATCATTTATAAATTATGTTTACTACTAAAAGAATATTTATTCTAATTGGCCTTATTGCAGAAGAAGCAAAGTAGAAGGAAAAGGATGTTATTGTTATAAGTATTATGAGTGTGTACACTTTGGGTAAAGTTGAGAATGGACAATATTGTGAAGCAATGTTGTTCTTAGCTGTCTTATCTTAGGTCTTGGTCCTTAACATGAGCTCTTTATACAGTTCAAACCCAGAAATGAGCCAAAAAACAATCTTTGACTATAAAATGTATGATTAAATATATGTCATAATTCTCTAAATGGGCCAGTGACCAGCTATCCCAAGAACACATTTCTTGTTTATAATATGACCTATGTGTATGACTGAAATAGTTAGGACTTATTGTCTGTAAGCCCTCAGTTTCATTCCTTGATGCCTCTATTTTGTGGAAGGGCTTGAAAAGATGCTTAGTAGTCATTCTTCCTTAAGAATTCAGTCTCTTAGTTCCTGAAGCAAATTTGAGATCATGATAAACTGGATATGAGTGGATTTTTTAAGGCTATAAATTTTAACACCTTTAGGTATTTGGAACATCAAAGCTAGAAGAGAAAGGAAGTTCCTGGTAGACAAGAGGGATCCTTTTAGATTCCTCACAAAGAACAGAGCTACAGAATTGTTCTACTTAAACTAATTCACCAAGTTTATTGCTCTAAAATTTGATTGTAGCCATATCAGATTTTGCAGCTTTTGTTTTGCCTTATAAATTAGAAGTGACAGGAAAAGCAGTGCTGACCCCTTGTAGTTTCTATTGTAGGGAACCAAATGATGATGAGTTTTGCTTTTGTGAGACATAAAAGAAAAAGACTTTCCTATTTGCTTTTTACTACAATTCTGTCCTTATAATTGTATTACCCTAGAGAATTTTTCTGTGATTGTGATGGATGTGATATAATAAACATAAAGGAAAATTCTAAAGCCATCAAAATTCTGAATTCAAGATGGGTAATTAATCCTGGAGTGCATTTGAATGAGAGCTGAGATGTCTGTGTTTAAAATAGGTTTGTGTGTTCTGTGCTCTGAGCAATGTTGTCATAGTGCTGTGTGTAAACTGTACTGTGTCAGGAATTGGGGGATTGGATGGGCCTCTCTAATATGAGTACTACTTATGTTAAATTGTAAATGATGTAGTATGGGGTACTGTGTTAAGTGATCATTGCCTTTTCTGCTGTACAATATGACCCTTCTCATCTCTCTCATTCATTTTGCATGCCTCTGCTCACTTCTGTACAGCCACAGTTGAGGCTATTGAGGCTGAAAAAGGTACGATCAGAGTCCTTCCGCTGGGCAGAGATCTGTGGTGTGTGGGTGGGCATCAGAGAGTGTCCTATGGGTGTGTCTTAACTCCAAGCTTGCACAGCCCTAGATGAATCAGACTCACTGACTCATCAAGTTTAGCAGTCAGATTCCTTATTTGTTTAATTATTTATTTATCAGTCACAAAAGCTGATGTTCATAATGACAGTTTGTTTTTTTCCCTTTTCTGGTATAATAGGCAACCAGAATTTAATGTTCCTGGTTTCTTTAAGTACATTATGCTATATATTATAGCATTTAAAGTTGCCTGTTTTAATGGAAATTCCTAAACTGACCCTGCAAATAAAGATGTTTCATATTTTGCATGATACTCAGATTTTTTTCCTTATGTGAAACCCCCTCTAGATAGAGGTCTGAGTTTTTTTACTCATTTTCAATTATGTACTTGACTGAGAGTGCAGGAACTGTCACTATAATGTTTTTTCCTCTGTTTTTATTGTAGTTCAGGCTATAGTTTACTGATAAGCTTATAATATTCATGTATATTGTATGTTGGCTTTATATTATACATTGCTGAATGTTTTGCTGCCCCAGCCATTGTTCGGTTCATGTGCACAGACTGAGTCCTAGGGATTGCATGTATTAGGCAATCAGATTATAATTAGTGGTATGATAATCTTTTCTGTGAATATTTTAATAGTGGAGGATGTATCATTTTAGATGAAATGAATGAGAAACTATACAGTTGGTGGAGAATTGCCATTTATTTTGATTAACTTTTCTAAAGAATGTGCAGTAAATGACCAGTGAATTAAGGAAGACATTTTCTAAAATATGAAATTATAAATATTTTTTGCTATCATCCAAACACAGATATAACTTTTGGAGGCATTTTCCACATTTTTCATTTCATATTGGTGGTGATGGGGTGATGATACCTTGACCACCGAGATAGTTTTGATCTATTATATTTTAACTTACCTTTGCTTCTTTCTCCTCCTAAGCTCGTGGTGCAGATTTGTATATTGAGGATTAGCCTCCTTACTTGCCCCTACTCTTGTTGCTACCTTATTGTGATAATCACTGATGTTCTTAGGGTCTGAGGAAGGAGATAATTGGTGTAGTAAAAGTCAGACTAAGACCCTGAGAGGTTGATTTGGGGGGCAGGAAAGGGTTGTTTTTTCATTTGTTATTATTTGGGGGGGGGGGGGAAGCTGTGCCAATACTGCCATCTATGATGCTATTGTGTTTATATTTAGATTTAAATATTTTCCATTTAAGAGGAAGTATGATAAGGGGATAGAATTCAGTTAAAATTTAAGTGTTTCTACTTCAGCTAATTTCTTTCTTCTGAAAAATCATTAATTATGTTTTTGAAATCTCAGAAATGTTTTTCAATTACTGACTTATCAAATTTGCATTTTGTTAAGCAATACGAGGATTCTCTCCACCACATAGAATCTGCAGTTTTGAAGAGGCAAAGGGTTTGGATAGGATCAATGAGAGAATGCCACCCCGGAAAGATGCTGTACAGCAAGATGGTTTCAATTCTCTGAACACCGCACATGCCACTGAGAACCACGGGACTGGCAACCATAGTGCCCAGTGACCCACGGCTTCCCAGGGACTCTCACATCTCGAGCTCCAAATGGACAGATCACCCGAGGAGCTGGAGGGGTTGGCCAAGCTGACTGTAAATGTCACAGTCCTTCTGAAGAAACCATTGTGCTTTTGAAACTCCAGCCCCCTTCCTGGATGGAGGCTTGAGGGCCCTGGGACATGTTGTGCTGTCTGATAAGATTGGGTCATTGCTGCCAAGGTGGAGAGCAGTGAGCAAGGGGCTTGGGGCAATTTTCAGTGGAGGGCATCTACACCTCCATTTATGCTTGTGGTTCACACATTTAAGTTTACAAATGAGATCCCTCCCTCCCCAGTAGAATTAGATTTTGTTTTTCAACCATGACTTCAAATGCAATCCTAAGAGCTAATGTGGACTTCTCTTTTTCCATGAAATATCTTTAAAGGATGAATTAGCATGGTCTTAAAATTCCTTTCTGAGGTTACTAGCTGTATTTTGAATTGTGGGCAAAATACTGAGAAACCCAGCATTACAAATTGCTGACCTCAGGTCTGTAGTTCTTAAATGTTGCTGATTCTGTAGCATAGTCTTGGTATTTTTCAGTTACGAATGCATAACCTATGACTAGGCAGTCTCTTTTATTTGAACACACATTCAAAAATTAATTTAGAATTTTTTTTGACCAGATCTTTATACCCCAGAGATTTAAGAAGAAAACATCTAAATTTCAAAATTATGAAGAATTACAGAATTACTCATTTAAGATACTTTAAAAGAGGTTTGTACATTGTCAAAGTAAATTTTAATTCAAATCATGTCTGTAAAACTTGACATATTTTGTGTATGCATGTTTTCATTTTGCAAATATTTAATATATAGATCTATGATGTACAGGTACGACATGTATAGGTTACCTAGATGTTATGAGAAATTTTAGTTTATTGTGAGTATTCAAGTTGTTTAAATAGCCAACAGGTGATTTGCTGCTGGCTTTCTATCATTTATATGTTTTAATGCAAAGGAAATTTTAAAATGTTCTGGAAGTGTTTTTGATTAAGCAATGCAACCTAGAAGCAATGGCTCTGTTCAATCATTCAGATGTTAGTGGAAGCA
>CAUYPK010022839.1:0-48216 GCA_963574355.1 Loris lydekkerianus
TATATGTATACCATGGAATACTATGCAGCATTAAAAAAATGGAGACTTTACCTCTTTTATATTTACATGGATGGAGCTGAAAATCTCTTCTTATGCTTCATTTCGCATAACTCCTGCAAAACCTCCCCTGCTGTAAAAAAACTCAGTATGTTCTCTGCAGACCTGAAAGTTCCAGACTCATTCTCACTTATTCCTATTGCTACACTACTCATATTTTTAGTTTACCCTGGTACCTGCCGGTCTGTGCTCATGAGAGAAATTCAATTCATTCTGTTCTGTGCACAAAATCAACTCCTTGATGTGCACAAATAAAAAAAAAAATAATAATAATAACTAACTAAAAATATCTTGTTTCTGGCATGGCTGAGTCTAGCTACAGTCTTAAACCTCTTTAGGGCTCTGTATCCCCATCTCCTTGGCTCTGGGCCCTTCTGCATTGGCTTCACCCTCTAAATGGTCTTCTCTCCTTATAGCAAAGTTGGCCATTAAGAGTATTAGGCTGTTTTATAAAGTTCCTCTTTCTTTCCCAATCATTCCAGAACAAATGGCTCTGCGTAAGCTTGGCTCTTGTGGCCATCCCTGAACCAATGCCTATGGAAAAAAGACTAAAATATGCTGACTTTCCAGTAGGTCTCACTGCACTCTCAACCTGGATGGTAGTACAGCCTCAGGAAAATGCAAGGAGGGAGGCTGAGGTTGATGTAACCAGGAGTAAGAACCCTTAAAAGCCATAAAACAAGAGTCATCTACCACAACCTCTGGCCTTACTCTTTCTCTGTGTTAATAAATAGTACTTAATCATCAAGTAAGACACAACCTGAGTCCTATTTATCTTACACAAGATAATACCTTTACAACCCAGTATCTTCAGGTTTCCATCTTTACTGAGTTTCTGAAAGCCATCTTCTACCAATCACAGAATAGAAGAATGTCAGCAGAGAGAAAATCATAAGAGGTAGTTTTAAATATAATTTTTACAAATAAAAAAAAAAGTTTTGAGATAGGACCAGTATTGACTAAAGATTTAGGGCCAAAAAAATGTATAGTATAATATAGTCTTCCTGATCTCCAATCAAGGGATATTGCTATCATATCACCTTTTTGGAATGAGCTAAGTCAAATTATGGTACCCAAACTGTAGTCCCAATTCCATATCTTCATATTGGATCTAGACTTATTGAACTGTCAGATTATAAGTGAATAAGGGATACTGGAAAACAATAGAGTAAGGTTAACATCCTAGTTTTTTTATTTAATGTTATTGAATTCTCAGGAATACAAAACAAAAGGAAATAAAATGAAATTACCTTTTGGAACATCAGTTTTTCCAACTATAAAATGGGATGAGGAATACCTCGTAGGGTTCTAGTGGCAGTAAATATGGAGGAGGTACACTGCACACTGTCTCACTCACTGACTACATTAAAAAACCATAGACAGAATAAATAGAGCTGTGATCTTAGGATTCTAAAAATAGTGGTGGAAGAAAAATCAAAGAAGGAAAATTGTTATCAAACTGCTACCAAAATGGCAGTAAGCCTCATTTTCTTTCTTTCTGTTCCCCCGCCCCCACACACACACACACACACACCTGAACTCAACTTCTACCCAAAACCTAAAACTGTGAATCTGGCTTGGTCAGAAAATATGTTTAAGATAAGGTCTCTATTTTGATCAGAAAAGTGTGAGCAGGAAAGTTCAAGTCAGAGACAGTAGGGAAAATTCTCTACTGCCACTAGGCAGTCCTGCAGGGATAGAGTAACACCGTGACTAGAAGGTATCTAAACTATGAAGGAGGGAAGTCCTTCTCTTTGACCAGAGAAACTGTGGTCCCCAAAGCACCACTTTCAGAAAATAAATAGCACATGAGAGAAACTAGTAAGAAGACTAGCAATAGAAATCCCTACAAGACAGTGTTGAGAAGACAGTGGAGAGGAGAGAGCTCAAGAAAGTGATAGTATGAAGCTATGCATGAACTCCTGGTCTTACATCCACATTGTATATGCAGGAATGTACCAAGGGATTGAGAACATATTATCTCCCAGGTCCCAGACTGGACATTGGGTGACACAAGTGGAGAAAAAATATGAATATAAAAAAATCTACTTTAAACTGGAACCAGAACCCAGACTGTGGGCTTTCAGCCTGAACATAAGTGATTGATTTCTTGCTGAAACAAGACCAAAACAAAAAACAAACAAAAAAAACCCAAAATGCAAAACAAAATTCTTCAAAAGATTTATACAAAACCAGAGTCCCTTAGCATAATATTCAAAATGTTCAAGATACATTCCAAAATTTGTGAATATATAAAGAATCAGTAAAGTATTTATATCACCCAATGAGAGGGAAAATGAACTTCAGGTGTCTAATCTGAGATGTTACAGCATTGGAACTGTCAAATAAAAACTTTAATGCAGATACTACAACTATGTTCCAAGAAGTAAAGGAAAATACTTTTGAAATGAATTAAAAGCTATAAAGTCTTAGCACAATAATGAAAGATATATAAAAGAATAAAATAGAATTTGTTAAACTAAAAAATACCATAAAAATACTTTAAAATTTATTTAATCAAGTCAACATCAAAATGGAAAAAATAGGGGAGTCACTGAACTTACAAATGGATCAAAAATAATTTCCCAACCTAAACAAAAGAAATAAAAATAATTTGGGAAAGAGAGACTGACTGAACTGTGGGAAAATACCAAAACATCTAATATTCATGTCATCAAAGCCACACAACAAAAAGTAAAAATAAAGTTGGATATTGAACAATAGATGGGTAACAGAAAGATGATAGATAAATAATAAATAGATGGAGAAATAATGTCTGAAAGTTTCCCACATTAGATGAGAGACATACACTTACAGATTTGAAAAACTCCATGAAACACCAAGGGATAAACTCAAAGAAATATATCCTTAGATACATTATAATCAAACCACTAAAAATTTAAAAACAAAGGAAGAAAGATAAAAACAGCCAAAGATAGAAAGATGAAAAATCTATAGAGAAGCAATTGTTTGACTAATTGTAGATTTATCCTCAAAAGCCATGGAGACCAGAGGAAAGTAGAACAATGTTATTATAAGGCTGAAAAAGATGACTCTCAACTTCTGATTTTATATCAAGTGAAAAGAATCATTTAGGAAAAAAGCAAGGTGCTCTCAGATTAAGGAAATCTAATAGAATTGTAGACATCCAAGTTGATCTGAGAGAAATGCTAAATCAATTTTGGGCAGAAGGGAAATAATAACCAACCAAAGGACATTTGGAACATAAAGAATAATGGGAAAATAATAGAATAGTAAATACTTGGGTAAATGTAATAGTCTACTTTTCTGCTCTTAAGTTACTTGTAATATGTGTATACATGAAACGATGAAAGTGTAACGTATAATATTATTGTCTGATGAAGTTTTCCAAGCATGTAGGTATAATAATAGGAAAACAATATAAATGGAGACGAATAAAAGTTTCCACATTCCAATTCAAGTAACAAAATGTTAATTATAAGTAGATTGTGAGAATTTATGTACATTATAATCTTAGACAAATAGCTAAATAAAACTTTACAAATACATATAATCAAAAATAGACAGTTGTGTTGCTTGCCTTTTTGTTGTTATGTTAGTTTACTATAATATATATTCTGGACACTAAGCCTTTGCTAAGTTGAGATAGTTTGCAAATATTTTCTCCCTTTCTGTAGCATGTTTTTTTCACTTTTGTGACAATGCAATTGATGTACGAAAGCTTTTAATTTTGATGAAGCCCAATGTATCTTTTTTTTCCCTTTTGTTGCTTATGCTTTTGATGTCCTAAGAATTCATTTCCAAATCTAAGGTCATAAAGATTCATCTTTATATTTTATTCTGAGAGTTTCACTCTTATATTTAGGTGAAATTTTTGAGTTAATTTTTGTATATAGAATGAAGTTGAGGTCAAATTTTATTCTTTTGAATCTGGAGACCCAATTATCCCAATAAATAGAAGAGACCATTGTTTCCCCACTGAGTGATCTCAGCATTCTTGTCAAAAACCAATCAAATATAGATGTAAGAATTTATTTCTGGACTTTTGATGTTATTCTGTTTGCCTGTCCTTATGCTAGTACCAAGCTGTTTTGTTTACTTTAGTAAAATGTTAATTTTATTTTATGTAAATTTTACTTCAAATTTAAAAATGTAAAAACAAAAAAAGATTTAGATGAAATAATAATTCAAAAAAAGACAGGGAAAGGAAAAGAAAATTAAAAAAAAATAAAACCCTTAGAGACACCAATTCTGCTCAAAATCTTCCAAAAAAATTAAACAGAAAGCGATACTTTGTAACTATTCTACATGATCAGTATCTCTCCAAGACCAAAGCCATGGCTAAGTGATTTATTTCTGAAATTCACTGACTGCACCACACACACATCAAACCATGTAATATAACATATTAATAAAGGAGAAAAAGCTCAATTTATGAGGAAAAAATTCAGAATCCTTTCGTGACAATAAACACTCAAAAACCTAATAATGGGAGAGAATTTTATCAGCATGATAAAGGCCATATATGAAAAATCCACAGCTATCATCATACTCATGGGTGAAACCCTTTCAACCTTTCCCCTCAGACCAGACACAAAACAAGAATGCAGGCCTTCAACAGCTCTATTCCACATTGTACTGGAAGTTCTGGCCAGAGCCATTCGTCAAGAAAGGGAAATAAAGGTACCCAAGTGGGAAAGGTAGAAGTAAAATTCTTCACGTTTGCAGATAAGAGTATCTTAAATATGAAAAAGTAAAATATGCCATTCAAAACAATCAGTTAGAAGTAATAAATAAATTTGATATATTTGTAAGTTATAATGGTCTTTCTATTAACAAAAGTAAAAAATAAAAAAGAGAAACTAAAAAGACATTATCATTTACATTAATATCAAAAAGAATAAGCTATTAAGGAATACATTTAACCAATAAGGCAAAAGATTTATACTCATAAAACAGCAAAATATTTCTTTGAGAAATTAAATAAGACATAAATAAATGGGCTGCTAGCCTATGCTCATTTGAAAACTTAATGGTATTAAGATAAGAATACAGCCCAAAGATATCCACAGATTCAATGGAATTCCTACTCAAATGCCAATGAAATTTCTGTCAGAAATAGAACTCATCTTAAAATTCATCTGGAAACTAAGGGACCCTTCAAATAGCCAAAATAATCTTGAAAAAGAATCAAGGCTAAAGACTCACACTTCCTCATTTTAAAATTTACCACAAAGCTATAGGAATTAAAATAGTGGTACTGGCATAAACACAGACTTACAGATCAATGGAATAGAAGGCCAAAAATAAACCATTACATTTAAGAAAGAAAGTAGTTTTTAACAAGAGGACAAAGATCATTAAATGGGGTAAAAACAGCCTTTTCAACAAATGATCCTGGGAAAAATAGATACCAACATGCAAAAGAATGAAGTTGGACTCATACCTTACACCATATGTAAAAATTGACTAAAATAGGCAAAAGAGTTGTTAACTGTAAACCACTTAGAAAAAAATCATAAGGGAAAATCTTTATAACTTTTCATTTGACAATGATTTCTTAGACATGACATGAAAAACACGGGCCAAAACACTGGTTTTTAAAAAATTAAAAACCAGACAATTTTATTTTCATCAAACTTTTAAAAATTTGTGCATTGAAGAATACTACCAAGACAGTAAAATAAAACAACTCATGGAAGAAAATATTTTCAAATTACAAATCCAATAATGGTAACATTCACAACATATTTTTTAAAACTCCTAAATGTCAACAACAACAAAAATGATAAGAAAACAAGAAACTTAATTTAAAAATCTAAAAAATGAGCAAAGGAATTAAATGATATTTTTCCAGCTCGGTGCCTGTGGCTCAAGTGGCTAAGGCACCAGCCACATACACCTGAGCTGGCGGGTTTGAATCCAGCCTGGGCCCGCCAAGCAACAATGATGGCTGTAACCCCACCCCACCCCCCCAAAAAAAATAGCTGGGCGTTGTGGTGAGTGCCTGTAGTCCCAGTTACTTGGGAGGCAGAGGCAGGAGAATCGCTTGAGCCCAGGAGTTGTAGGTTGCTGTGAGCTGTGATGCCAGAGCACTCTACCCAGGGTGAGAGCTTGAGGCTCTGTCTCAAAAGAAAAAAAAAAAAGATATTTTTCCAAAGATGTACAAATGGCCAGTAAACACATGAAAAGATATTCAGTATCACTAGGCATGGGGAAATACAAAGTAGAACCACTGTGAGATACCACTTCACACTCTTTAGGATGATTATTATAAAAAACAATAGAAAATAACAAGTTTGGGCAAGGATGGGGAGAAATTGGAGCTCTTGTTCCTTGTTAGTAGGAATGTAAGTTGATGAAGGCTTTTTGGAAAACAGCTTCATAGTTCTTCAAAAAGTTAAACATAGAATTACCCTATAAACCAGCAATTCAACTTCTAAGTATATATGCAAAAGAATTGAAAGAATGAATTCAAGTAATATTTCACACCAATTTTCATAGTGTTGTAGGACCAGCAAATTGAAACTAGTAGACTCTCACCAGAGACTATAAGGGAACAAACTTTATTGCCAGGGAGAACTCAGGTGCATAAAATACTGAGCTCTACCTGGTCGTCCTCACAAAGCTCTTTTATATAATTCTTAGCTTAGTTACAGGTACAGAGTTACAGTTTCAGATATTAGGTCATGGGGAAAGTTTTTAGCTAGCAGGCAAAAAAAAATACAAAGAGCGAATGATTATATTTCTCAAGAAACCACAGTGCTGTTATTTATTACATAGTCTCTTTTAAGGTTGTTTTTGTTTAGTTCTTTTTTATTTTTGGAGGCAAAGTTTTTGTAGCTGTCTGCTGCATTTTCAGGACCATCAGAAAGTATAGGATTTATTTCTCTTGCCTCAATAGCCCCATTATTTATAATATCCAAACTGTAGAAACAACCCAAATGTCTGTCAATGGGCAAATAGGTAAACAAATTGCAGGATTTATATGAAATACCCAATCTTAGAAAGAAATGAATTTCTGATACACACTATAACATGGATAAACCTTTAAAATGTTATGCTGACTTAAATAAGTGTGGTACAAAATAACAAGTATTATATAATTTCACTTATATGAAGTACCTAACAAAGGCAAATTTATAGAGATAGAAAGTAGAATAATGGTTACAGGGACTGGAAGCAGGAAGAAATGGGGAGTTAATGCTTAAGGGATGATGAAAAAGCTCTGGAAATGAATAAGGGTGATAGTTGAATTGTACATTTAAAATGATATAAATAGTAAATTTTATTTTGCCACTGTATAGAAGTTATATATATATATATATTTCTCAAAACTTGGGAAAAAAATTAAAAACAAACAATAAAATGTTAGTCCTACATTCAAGTCTATTAATAAATTGCATTACATACAAAAGGCCTAAACTTACCAATTAGAAGATAGAGACTATCTAAATGTTTTTTTAAAGCAAAACCCAACTATATGCTGTCAACAAGAACCCGCCATAAATATATTGATGATAATTGTTTAAAAGTAAAAGGACAGAAAATAATGTATTGTGGAAACTATTTAGAAGAAACCTATAATGATTACATTAATAACATAAAAAAGAAGTAAAAATCAGAGCAAGAAAAATTACCAGGAATAAAAGAGACAATTAAAATGATAGATCTATTCACTAAGAAGTCATTACAAACATAATCATATATGCACCTATCAGTGCAGTTTCAAAATCATGAAGCAAAAACTAATAGGATGGAAAGAGAAAATTGACAAATTTACAATTAGAATTGGATAATTTAACACACCTCTCTCAGTTATGGATAGAACAAGTGAAAATTCAGCAAAGAGAGAGAATTGATCCCCATCAAGCAACTAAATCTAATTAATATTTATAGAACATATACGTAGTATCACAACAACAGCAGAATATGTCTACCTTTCAAGTTTACATGGAACAGTCACTGAGATAGGCCATATCCTGGGTTTTAAAACAAACCTTAGTACCCTTAAAATATTTGAAAGCTTACAAAGTGTGTATTCTGATAATACTTTAGTTTCTTTTACCTGATACATCATGTCCATATTCTGGCAAAAAATATTGCAAGACATGTTGTCAAGAAAAAAAAAAAAAAATAACAGAGTGAAAATGGAAAGGAAACATCAGAACAAGAGTTGGATATGGCAGAAATTGTAGAATTATTAGACTAGAAATGTTATATAGCCATTAAAATGATTAATATACTAAAGACTTTAATGGAAAAACAGGAAAAATACAAGAGCATATGGGTAATGTAAGTACAGAAATGGAAACTCTAAGAAATAATAAAAATAAAATATTAGAAATAAATTTTAAAAGTAATAAATGAAGAATTCCTTTAAAATGCTCATCAGTAGATGGGCCACAGCCAAGAAAATAACTAGTGAACACAGTATATGTTAATAGAAACCACAAAAATTAAAATGCAAAGAGGAAAAAAGAATTTAAAAGACAGAAGAAAGAGAATATCCAAGTATTGTGGGATAATTATTAAAAATATAACATACTTGTCATGAGAATACCAAAAGAAGAATAAAGAGAAAAAGAATGAAAATATTTGAAGTGAAAATAGCTGAAAAATTTCTAAAATTAATTATAAACAACACTGAAGAGTATAGGCACATGTGGCACATTTCTGAAACTGATTGAAGCTATCTATGACAAACCCACAGCTAATATTTTATGGAATGGAATAAAACTGAAAGTTTTTCCACTTAGAACTGGAACCAGACAAGGTTGTCCTCTATCACCATTACTCTTCAACATAGTGCTGGAAGTTCTAGCCAATACAGTTAGGAAGACAAGTAAATAAAGGGAATCCAAATGGGAGCAGAGGAGGTCAAACTCTCCCTCTTTGCTGATGACATGATCTTATACTTAGAGAATCCCAAAGACTCAACCACAAGGCTCCTGGAAGTCATCAAAAATACAGTAATGTCTCAGGATATAAAATCAATATCCACAAGTCAGTAGCCTTTGTATACGCCAATAACAGCCAATGTGAGAGGTTAATTAAGGACAAACTCCCTTCACCATAGCCCCAAAGAAAATGAAATACTTAGAAATATAACTACCAAAAGAGGTGAAGGACCTCTATAAGGAAAATAATGAAACCCTAAGAAAGAAAATAGCAGAGGACATTAACAAATGGAAGAACATACCATGCTCATGGCTGGGAAGAATCAACATTGCTAAAATGTCTACATTTCCCAGAGCAATCTACTAATTCAGTGCCATCCCTATTAAAATACCAACATCCTATTTTCAAGACTTGGAAAAAATAATTCTGTGTTTTGTATGGAACCGGAAAAACTCCGTATAGCTAAGACAGTTCTTAGTAATAAAAACAAAGCCGGGGGCATCACCATACCATATTTTAGGCTGTATTACAAGGCCATAGTGGTCAAGACAGCATGGTACTGGCACAAAAATAGAGACGTAGACATTTGGAATTGAATAAAAAACCAGGAAATGAAACCAACAACTTACAACCACCCAATCTTCGATAAATCAAACAAGAACATACCTTGGGGGAAAGACTCCCTATTCAATAAATGGTGCTGGGAGAACTGGATATCCACATGTAAAAGACTGAAACTGGACCCACACCTTTCTCCACTCACAAAAATTGATTCAAGATGGATAAAGGACTTAAATTTAAGGCATAAAACAATAAAAATCCTCAAAGAAACAATAGGAAAAACACTCAAAGATATTGGTGTGGGGAAAGACTTTATGAGGAAGACTGCCATGGCAATAGCAACAACAGCAACAATAAACAAATGGGATTTAATTAAACTGAAAAGCTTCTGTACAGCTAAGGAGACCACAACCAAAGCAAATAGACAACCTATGCATTGGGAAAGGATATTTGCATATTTTGAATCAGACAAAAGCTTAATAACTGGGATCTATACAGAACTTAAATTAATCCACAAGAAAAAAAGCAACAATCCCATACATCAATAGACGTGAATAGAACCTTCTCTAAAGAAGACAGACAAATGGCTAGCAAACACATGAAAAGATGCTCATCATCCCTAATTATTAGAGAAATGCAAATTAAAACCACCCTGAGATTTCATCTAACCCCAGCAAGAATAGCCCACATCACAAAATCTCAAAACTTCCAGATGCTGGTGCGGATGTGGAAAGGAAGACTTTTACACTGCTGGTGGGACTGCAAACTAATATAACCTTTTTGGAAGGAAGTATGGAGAAACCTCAAAGAACTCAACCTAGACCTCCCATTTGATCCTGCAATCCCATTACTGGACATCTATCCAGAAGGAAAAAAAGCAAACAAACAACAACAAAAAACTTTTATTATAAAGACACTTGTAATAGCCTGTTTATCACAGCTCAATTTACAATCGCTAAAATGTGGAAACAGCCTAAATGCCCCTCAACCCAGGAATGGATTGACATATACCATTGAATACTATTCAGCCATTTAAATAAACGGAGATTCTGCAGCATTTATATTAACTTGGAGGTGGAACACATTATCCTTAGTGAAGCATCTCAGGACGGAGAAGCATGAATCCTATGTATTCAACTTTGATGTAAGGACAATTACTGACAATAAATGACATGGTGGGGGGGGTGAGGGAAGGGGAGAGCAGACAGAGAGAGAAGGAGGGAGGGGGTGAGGGAAAGGAAAAGAAAAAAAAGGGGGAAAAAAGGAAAGAAAATAGTGACTAATTCTCACATAAATCGGATTTAATTTTGACCAAAGTACATTATTTGAATATTAATTTTTAATTCAACTTGTTAATAGGTTGTTTAGGATATTGCATCCTCATTTATAAGTGAAATATGTTTGTAATTTCCCTTTATAATAATTTATTTTTTACCAATTTTAATATCAGGTATATTCAGATGAAAGTAGAATGATTTTGAAGTATTTCTTCTTTTTCTATTGTCTGTAAGACTTGGCATGGTATGTTTTTTGAAATTATCTTCTATTTTTATTTATAAATATTAGTTGTCTATTTTTTGAAACTTTGGAAAATAAAAGAACTTCTTCTGAGATAATATTCACATTATCAGATAAGAGTATGTCTATCTTATCTGATAATGTGAATATTACTTTTTTGCATTATTATTATTATTGCTCAATAAAAAAAAATCACTAAAAATTACTCCTAGCCACTATCAAATAATAGTAACTACGGGTCTATACCAGGTTAATTTGTGTTCAATCTTTTCATCTATGAGAGAAAGATTCCGTAGCTTATTGCCAATGCCCTGAGCTAAAAGAGACCACAAATAGATGTACTTATAACTGAACCTTAGAGCCCAGAAATACGCTGATAAATGTTGAACTGGAAAGGTAGAATTTCGTAAAGCTTTTGTCTATAATCCTCCAAGTAGGGTGGATGGTTCTGCTGCAGAGTTAATTAGCATACATGTGGAAGCAGTTTATGGATGTGGTTTAATCCCAAACAAATGTGAAAATAAGCTCCCATTGTTCTGTAAAATGATTTACATTCATTATCATCTACTTAAAAAAAAAAAAAAAGCACATGCTTTTTAAAAAAATCATTATTCCCTCCAGAAAATCGGTGAATAAAGCATTTCCATATTTGTACTTTTGAAAATTATGTATTTTCCGGGCAAGGCTATATATCTTCAAATTGAAATAAAGTATAAGCTTTTGTCTCAAGCTATGGTTTCTGAACTTGATCCGATACAGAGACATTACTGAATGACAGAGGATTCATGAAGTGAGTCAACAGATTTAATTGACTATGCACCATTAGGAAAGCAAACTTGCTTTACTACTTCTTATAAAAGATATTTTGGAACTTCATTGAATAAAATGAATGAAAATCTCATGATGGAAATAACTCTAATATTACTCTGACCATGAAATAACAAGTCTGATACGTCAACCCGTCTGGGAAAACTGGCTCATTGTTTGTGTCCATGGTTTTCAGTGGACACGATTTTTGTCAGAGAGTAGTACTTTATAGTTGTAATAATGAATAATATTGTGAAGATGTTTGACAGCTCACAGGAACCTACTATCAAAATGAATGTACTATAAACTGCATTGGCTGCCTCAGGATTCTCTGAGATAATCCAACTGGGATTGTCAGAAGAAAAATGGAATTTACCCACTCCAGGTCATCTTAAACTACTTAAACTTAAAACTATGTTAAAACTCCAGTGACTTATAGGGATGGTGGATGCAGCCATATTTGCTCAGTGATACTCTGTTTGCAAAGCCCTTGATTCAACTTACACATGCTTCAGATTTAAGCCTTTATTTAATTAACAAATACTTAGGGTACTGACAACGTGCCAGGCATAGGAGTAACCATTTGATACAATGGTGAACAAGATGGTAGTGCTTGTAGAACTCAGACGGCTATCGCCTTATGGGGGAAAGAGTTGTATAATATAGAAACTATTAACTGCAGGATAAACTTTACAATAAGGAAATTATAGGGTAGTTATTATCCACTGGGCAGTCATCCAGCTGCAGGTGGTGAGCTGCATGTGTGTCGGGCATGACTTGTCAAGGTAACTCAGTTGAGAATGGATGGGATGAGTAGCTGGTAATCCAGGAGAGAAGAATGATAGTACCCCCAAGTACTGCTTGTAGCTGGAATTTCAAGTTCCAATGAGAAAGGTTGGTGGCGCAGGATGCTGGAGAGATAAGTAGGGGTCAGTCCCAGAGGCAGAGTAGGGCTTTCCTCTTGATTCTGTCTTAACAACTATTTGCTTACAACAGTGCCACTCTCCTGTGACATTTATGACATCTTCACTGTGTGCAGAACAGCACAGTTAGCACACACATGAATGCTAATGTTACCCGCCTCTCTATCAGAATTTTGGGAATAATGAATCTGCCTTAAATGCCATCTAAATCTGTTGGTTATGTCAGACTCACAACAAAGCACCCATCCCTGATCAATCTGATCGATCATGTTTGTTCTTAGAGTAGAGGCCCAGCTGCTACTGGGGTAAGTTGCTGGAGTAAGGTCACTAGTGCCTGGTCAACCTTTCCCATGTTTCAATATGAAAATTCAGCACACAGATGCTCCAGTAAATCCACTCAATTTTTTTTTCCCCTGGCAGACAGCTGAGGCACAGTTACCTTTTGTCGGAGATACCCCAGGGTATCTACCCAAGAGCAGCAACAACACAATTTATTTGATTTTTGAAAACTTGACTTACTAGACTCAGAATTAGTTTTGGCAGTCAGACATGGACTTGAAGCATGTTCTTCTTCCAGGCCTTGCTCCTATTGTCAGAGTGAACATGGGGTTACCATGAAGCATCATGCTTCCAGGAGCGGACACTGCAGGGGAATCAGGTCATGCTGGGGACGGCTCTGTGGAGAACTACACTTCCAGCGGTGTAATTATAAGGGGTCAGGTTGAGACTTTTAAGACTACTCTGACCCCTGGAATCTCCTCTAAGTGCCGTCAATATAAAAGAAGAAAGTCTGCTTCTAATCGGACCTCATAGGTGTTCTTACAGGTGCAGGAAAACTGCTAGTTTTGTGAAGACAGATTCCTGCCCACAGATTCACATGTAATGTTTTCCTTTCCGTGTTCCCCTTCTCAGGCTGTGAAATGAAAGCCTCTGAGAAGGCTCCCCACAGCTGTCCCAGACTTTTAACCTCTGAATTTCCTTTAGGGGTAGAAGTGGGCATTTTCACAGTGGTGCAGAGAGTAGAGACACCATTGTTTGGGTGGTACCAACTAATACATGAAGATTTTCCTTTGGAGCTCAATTCCCTGCTTATTTGGCCAGCCATCTTGCAGAGCCAAATATTACAAGTGACACATCTTTTTCTTTGTTATTTATTTTCTTTCTGACAGTCTTTAAATTCTCTTTATTAAAGAGGACTGCCTTAGGAGAAAACTTAGTGTATAGCTCTGAGAACTAACTTTTCCTGACTTTAAGAACACTTTAAATCAATAACAAATCTGTGGCAATTTTCTCATTTCTTACCTTCCTAAGTAGGAAGAGAACACCTGTTTCAAATTCAACAATAATTTGTATAATGAATTTTCATTTAATTTAGACTAGAGCATTAGTTGATTTCCCTTTTACCCCCGAATGTGAAAATCCCTTTCAACTTCCAAAGTGAGTTATTTTTATTGGTAAAAATTGGTGAGGGAGGTGTTTTTGCCACTGGCTATATAAAGTAACTTTTATTTCCTTTCCCTTTCCTCATTTTTTACCACTGTGACTCAATAGAAAAGGCATCGAAATCAACACTCCTCACACATATATACCTTGAGAAGGAAACCATATTTTATGCGTATATTTTTCTCATAGACCTTCATAGTGCTAGACAGGCTTTTGTTTTTTTAAAAACAAACTTAATCATGTGATTCTACTGCTAAAAGTCCTTTGTAGATCTTGTAAGAAAAATAATCTTTTTTATCATTATATGAAAATACTTGATCCATTCTAATAGAAATATTAATAATAATAAACATTTACATGAAGTCACTATGCTAAGTACTCAAAACAAATTGAAAATTAAATGATCCTATATTCTATTCTATATTCTAGGGAAAAAAAGACTAATTGCACTTGGTTTGCAGTAACAAGTAATCAAGAGATCTAGTTTTCAAACCATCTTAATCTACCCAACAATTCTGCGTCAATAACCACACATCTGAAGGCCAGCCGTGCATGCCAGATACTGAAAGTTTGCCAATCCCTGAGAGTCCTAGTTTGTTCAGGGAGATTATATGTATATATATATATATTTTTTTTCATTCTCTACAGTTTATTTATTTTTTATTAAATCATAGCTGTGTACATTAATGTGATCATGGGGCACCATACACTGGTTTCATAGACCGTTCGACACATTTTCATCACACTGGTTGACATAGCTTTCCAGGGACCCTCTCTGTTATTGTGCTAAGACATTTACATTCCACATTTACTAAGTTTCAAGATGCACCCCATTCTCTACAGTTTAAATGATGTTGATCAGGGCCGGACATTGTGGCTCACACCAGCAATTCTAGCACTCTGGGAGGCCCAGGCAGATGGATCGCCTGAGCTCAGGAGTTTGAGACCAGCCTGAGCAAGAGTGAGACCCTGTCTCTAAAAATAGTTTGGGATTGTGGTAGGCACCTGTGGTCCCAGCTCCTTGGGAGGCTGAGGCAAGAACATTGTTTGTGCCTAAGACCTTGAGGTTGCTGTGAGCTATGATGCTACTGCACTCTACTGAGGGCGACATCTTTTTTAAAAAAAAAAAAAAAAAGCTGAACAGACTTTTTTTTTTTTTTTTTTTTTTGCTTAAATCTTCTAACATCACTACATAAAACAACCCAGGCTTATGTGAAATGATTTACTGATTCTTAGCAATTAATGAAGCAAAAAATATTACGTATATTTATCATATGGATAAGAACCATTCTCCTTTGCTTATCAAGCAGTAACTTTAGATTTTTGTTTAGATATGAAGTGATGGTCTCCTCTTTCAACAGGACTAATGTATTTCATCCTCATAATAGTGCTATAAAATAGCGCCATTATGTGCCCATTTTAAAGATAAAATAGTATCACCCAACATCATGTAACAGACAGTAAAGGATTATTTGCTTTTTAACATTATGGTTCCTGAGGCCTTGCTCTCAGCCACTGTTACATCAGCCACTCCTGGTTTCTTCTTTAAGTGCTAACTCTTCATTCTGATTTCAGATACACCCCTCCTGTTCACTACTCCTTCCTGCCTTGACAAGTTAACAAGGACTCACATCCCCATTCCTCTTCACAGGAAATGTTTTCTGCCGTCTTCCCCTCTGCTTCCCTCCTGTGAAAACCCTCTCCAACTGCTCCATCTTCTGCTCATACTTTGCCCTCCAAACGGGACATTCTGACAGCCTGATCAAAGCAGCACCACGTGGAGGTCTTCCTATTTACAGCGTGTACCTCATGATATTCTAAGTCTTGTGGGCCTATTTCCTCCTAAAAACAGCCATGTATTTGTGATTCATGGTCACACTGCAGATGTGATGATGCGCCTCTAACTAAGCAGGCCAGAGATAAGAGCTGTCCCCCAGTTAGTGGACCACCTGACAGCACCAGTGCTCTATAATTATGGGCATTATTGTTATCTGAATCCTGCATTTATATTATTTTTCCTATATTAATTATTTCATTAGTAGTTTCTATTTAGTGCACACCTATGGATTTCAGCTTTCCTCTCCAAGCCTTAGAATTCCAGATCTACAAAATGAGAATAATGCTCTTGTTGTCTCTAGAGGTAGTTTGGAAGAGGAAAAAATGAGAATTTGCAAAATGTGCTTAGCACAGTCACCAGCACCCGAATACCCCCAAGAAATAGTGGCTTCAGTGTCTTATTTTAATCATGCCTATTTATCTGTTACTAAATGTGGTGTGTTTTAAGTAGCACTAACCAGTTTGTTGAAAAGGCTTCCTTTCTAATCAGTTATTCTTCATGCTAGTGGAAGACAATCCCAAAAGGTGGGGGATGCTTTCTAAAAAGTCTTTTTTAACGGCATTTGTCCATAGCCACAACATGTCTGTCAGAGTTCAGTACAGCTCTTGGAAGCCTTTGCAAGAACCAGAAATCATTTTCTTTCCTCATGTTCTACTCTCTCAGTTCTGTTGAAGGACCTCTTGCCTCCTGCCTTATATCACAACCCACTAAAATGTACCATGTCTTCTGCTGGACTACGCATTATGTAAGTTAGAAATCCGTGCTTTTTTCAACATTTTATCATACCTGATGCTGAAGAAGACTTCAACACTATAAGTGCCCAAAATACTTTGCAATCTATTAATTTATATTTGTATACTGTAAATCAGAAGGCTAGCAATCCTTCGAAATTTCTTTTAGTATAATTAGGAGATACTGAAGTATATTTTTAAATGCACAATTTCAGTGTTCAATACAGATGCAAATAACGCCCCCTCCCCCCAAAACATAAATCCAAATAAAAGTTTAGATTAGGGCTAACATATACTGAAACATTAAAAGAATATGTGAAGATTGTACCCAAATTCTAACAGATCCAGACTTCATCATGGGTACTTTACAAAGACATAATTAAAACATGACTCGCTGAGTCCCTCCCTCACCCAATGGCTACAATGCAGGAGCTTATGGCACACCTCTGGGGTGAAGGACTCAAATAAACTAGGACTGTTCCTAACAAAGGCAAACAGTGTAAACAAATCTTATGTGCCCTGATACTAATCTGAAAAAAAAAGCCCATAACTTAAACTTGAATATCCAAAGTTTTAGTAATCAATACATCAGTACCTACTATCTATTTCCAATATTGTTTGTTTTAATAAACAATTATTAAACAGGTATTAAATAAACCTGTTTTTAAAAACATTAAAAGTATGTGCCTAGAAATTTATCTTATAATACATTTAAGGAATACCCCCTTGCTTTTTCTAGTCTTTTAAAAGATTTCTATGATGAAAAGTCTCCATCTTTTTTAATGGCTGAATCGTATTCCATGGTGTACATATACCACAGCTTGTTAATCCATTCCTGGGTTGGGGGACATTTAGGCTGTTTCTACATTTTGGCAATTAACTTTACATCCTTCCCGTTAACTGGAATGGAAATATTCTTAGTAAAGCATCACAAGAATGGAGAAACATGAATCCTATGTACTCAATTCTGATATGAGGGCAATTAATGACCTAGCAAACGGTGGGGGGTGGGGAGAGCAGAGAGAGAGAGAGAGAGAGAGAGAGAGAGAGAGAGAGAGAGAGAGAGAAGGAGGGACAGGGGTGGGGGAAAGGAAGAACAGAGAGAGGGAAAGAAAGAGGGAGGTGGGTGAGGGAAGGAAGTGCAGAGAGGAAAGGAGGAGGGGGAGGGTCTCAGTGTGTGACACACCTTTTGGGAGCAAGACACAATTATAAGAGGGACTTTACCTAAAAAATGCAATCAGTGTAACCTGGTTTCTTGTACCCTCAATGAATCCCCAACAATAACAAAAGAAAAATTTCTATGATGAGTAATATTTTAAATCCACTTATTTCAACAGGTAAGCATAATACGAAATGTTCTCTAGAAAGCAATCACTCAACCTGAGAATTAGCATTATAATTTGTTCTCAAAACCGACAATAAAAATTAATTAGTATTGTTAGAATTTCCACAGTCATAAATTTTGCCATCTCAAAGATTTCATACTTGCTCTGACTTTTAATGGAATCCATGAGAAAGGTCTCAGAAAGTATAACAGAACAAGATAAAATAAGACTTTCATATAAAAGTGACCATTTTCCTTCAAAAGAACTATAAAGTAAACATGCTGAAGACAAATAATTTCATCTGCTTAAATGGGCTCCTAATTAAAAGTAAGATAGGTAAATACAACACCTGTAAGCATACGATGTGTACTTATAGGGTGGTTACAAAACATGCCTCATTTTTTTCCCCAAAGGTCAATTGTTAAGAATCTAGCCCCAAATTCAAGTGAACTGAGCTTAATTCTCAATTCGGGATGAGCATATTCCTTTTCCCGGAAATACATGTCAGAGAAGAAACTCCATTAGGCTTCATCCACCACCGACCACAGAACACCACCATCCACCTGGGCCATTCTCTCCTTGGCCCTGGCTGCCCAGAAGAAAACAGTCCAGGACGCCCCCAGAAAACCTGACCCATGAGGCACTTGTGTTTACTGTGGATGCAGAAGCATTCTTGCACAAACAGATGATGCAGGGCCGTTGGAGAGCATTTAGGACGTCTGTGCGCTGAGTGTCAGTTTCATCCCTCCCTGACCATGGGATCTTTCTCTATGTTCCCAGGCTTCCTCTCCAGTTTCTCCTTGCTCGGTACTACAGGCTGTATCCTCAGCACCTATGGATTTTCTTTCTCTCTGTTTCATGTCAATTCATTTGAGGAGCATTGCGTTTCTTCCTTTCTATGAAATACTACTCATGCAAGGTGTTTTGTGTGGCATGTAGGAGATTGTACTGAATGCTGTGGAGAGGCAGCTTTATAACCATCCACAGAAATTAAACTTAAACAGAAAACAGCCTTTGTCAGTAAAGGAAAAAAACCTTTGTGCCATTTTACATTTTTAAGCCATCTATTCTTTCCTCTCCTTCCTCTACTCTCCCTTTTTCAGCCTCTCATTTTCCTGTGCATTTATTAAGCCCCGTCTTTTTGTTTTCTTATTTTTAGTCACCACATTTCCTTAAAGTTTGACTTATAATTCCAGACCACACTTTCATTCCCAAGATTTATCAAAGAATTATCCTAAACCAAGAAGAACCAAACCAAGATAAACCAAAGCATTATCTCTCCCCAGGAGCTATCTTGGTGCCACCTGTCAAGATTGTTTTCAAGCCTGTTCCAGGTGTAATCTCTGCCCTGCCTCAGATACACTCCCTAACGCGTGTTATCTGGAGATGCCATTCGGGGGTCTGTTATTCAGCTGCAACTGAGCCTGACCTTTGGGTGTCGAGCAGGGTGATACCGTCAAATGGTGATGGTTTACTCTCCCCTGTTTTTTCTGTCCACAAAAGGAGAAATTTGTTGCTTTCATTGACTTCTCATCTTCTCATCTGGGCAATTCGTGTTCTCCTCACTGTTACTTTCAGGGAGATGTCGATTTCTCTTCATTAATGGCTGCATCACCTTACTCTTACTTTGAATAAATCCCTATTTGAAAGCTCTTCCAGAGTAGGAGAGTATCACTGGATAGGGATGAGACAAACAACTTACTTGGAAAAAACAAAAGCTAAATGTTCCTTTCACTTGCTTTCTCTATCAAGAATAGAAAATTATGATTTAAAAAAATCAGCAAGAGCTTGTTCTTATTGCATTTCATGCTATTTCTGAGTTTGTGAGCTCTCAGCAGCCTTCCATGGTGTCAACCCATTATATACCTTTAAAAAAAAAAACAAAAAAACTGCCTCCATTAAACTTTAAGCTGTCAAGGATTACAACGAAAAGATGCAATTTTTTTCACTGCAGGAAAGGTCTGATTTAGTAACAAGCTATAAGCTAACAGAGCAGCAGAATCCACATACAATGTTTCATTGAAAGGGTAAAAAATAGGCTGCTTTTTGTGTGCTTCAACTTTGTTGCTTTTTTTTTTCTTTTTCACTTAAAAAATACATATAGTCCACTTAGCTTTCAAACACAACAGAGACTGGGATCTGTCCTCTTATGTTTGTGGCTACAAATGTTGGTGTTCAAGCACACACAGACAGGCAGTCGGTTTGTATGCCTTCCACACTGGAAGGGATGCCATTGAGAAAAAAATTGTTAGTCCACATTACCGTCTAGCTTACATGTTTAATATTGATTTAATTAGTCATTTAATTCCAAACACCCTTATTATCTACTGGTTTGAAAAGGCTATTTACTTTCACCACAATGCATACATTAAAACAAGTGACTGAACAGGAAGCCAGGCTGTGGCCTGGTGCTTTCTCCAAGCAGAAATGATATCCTCCTCCCCCACTTTAGCTCTGGCATCACAATGTCAAACGTTCTGCATACATTCCCTAAGGAATCTGCAAGGCTAATTAGGGTGAGCTTCACCATAAAGAATACAGTTGTTAAAACAGCTTCTGTACACACTAGAGTAATGAGCATTCTTTACACACGCTGTGATTTGTTACTGCAATTTGCAGTCATATATCTCTTAGGAAATAACTCATATGTTGTTATTTATTGCATGTATGATTATTAATGATATATTAACAACTGTTGAAAGCAACTTATTTCACCTCAATAACTCACGCACTTAATACAATGTTTAAAGAGCCAAGGCGACATCAATTTTACCAAAAAAGCATGCTTTTTCTTTTCTTTGTTTTTTTCCTTCCAAGATAATAAAGGAAATTTCAAAATCTTATGCATAAGAGACATATTATTTAACTTTTCTGAAGAATATTTTTACTATCACAGTTACAGGAGAGTATTTTTTTACAGATGGGTTATTTATAATTTTTTGAATCTTTTATAAATTCAGACCACCCCGATAAAGTAATGTCTGTTTTAAAAGTCAAACCTTGTGTGTCAGTTGTGATCAGTGACTTGAGAAAAGACAGTATCAAGTATGAAGATAATTTTTAAATTTATGTTTCTAGAAGAAACATGTTACCATTAGTCAAACACAATCCAAACAAGAGTTACCTAAGTATTTCAAAATGCTGTGTTGGTAATTTATCTCGCATTAAATATACAAGGGAAGTTAAGCTACTGACTTAAATATTATGTGTGAGACATCGCACCATTCAGCATTGATGAAAATGGAGCTCCTTGCAGCTTCACCTTCAGCACCGACAGATTTTTACCAATTAACTACTTACCTAAATGTCTTCTGATAATTGGAACATAGAAGCAAGAGAGCTTTTGTTTCAGAAATCAGAAACAGAGCATCATATCTAAACTTTCACAAATCTTTGAGCCATGATGGGGGATAATTTCAGGGTCTAAAGACACATCTTGGCTCACCTGAAATTATAGGTGCTGTGTGCTTTCGGGCCTGTGAGGATCTATTCCAGAGATATAAATTGCGTTATAAGGGTGGCATATTTCCAGAGAGACAAAAGATTTTGCCTTTTGAAATATTCAGAGATCTAAAGAAATCAAATCTCTGCACTATACTGGGAAGTTCATTACCAAACACTCAAAAAATGTCGTTGATCTACACAGTACTAGTGGCAAATAAATGATTAATTCAGCTTTGGTGATGAGAAAGAATGATTGTTGACACAAGGTGATGCCATCTGATGAGGCAGCACCTTAGGTTGCTAATTACTTAAGTTTATAAAATCATTTCTGACGATTGTTCATTTCATGAGACTTTTTTTTTTTTTTTTTTTCCAGTTTTTGGCTGAGGCTGGGTTAGAACTCACCACCTCCAGCATATGGTGCCGGCGCCCTACTCCTTGAGCCACAGGCACCACCCAATTTCATGAGACTTTTGAGCTCTCTTGTGAAGCAGAGTTTTGCAATGAATATTGTCAGAACAGTTGGGAAGGCTGATATTAAATATTATTCTCTTTGAAATACTATGCGTTGCTGTTTTGTTGTGGTGTTCTTTTTTTCAAGTGGATTCCATTGAAAAGTCAACTGATGACACTGTATTCTCAAAGGAAGAGTATGATGCCATTTGTGAAATGCTAGAGGTCTGGGGTAGAAAATAGTCTAACAATAAACAAGCAAGAAGCAAACAAATAAGTAGTAATGTGGAAAAGTCTCTGGAACAGTCTTTCTAGAAAGACTGAGGGGACAAGACTGAAGGAAAGCAACACATCTGCACATCTGAAGAGAATGACAGCAACATCAGATGAAACAAGCGAATATCAGGATTGAAAAGGCTGCAGAAGTTTGCAAGCAGATGTCAAAAAGCATACAAGAAAATGTCAAGAAAAGTATAACAAGCAGCTAAAACTGGTTGCAGAGATTAGGGTGCTAAATATATGCGTGATGAGCACACTAGTCTGTGGCTTACAGACCCGAGAGCTGCTTCACAAGCAAGAAGGGGAAAAAGAGCTTCATAAATAATTTCTGCAGATAAAACTGGGGTCAAATGTAAACAAAGGTAAAAAGCAAGTAAATCTGTGCCTGAGACTTGCTTCCAGGATCCCTGTGCCAGGCTACTTTACCAGATAATGAGAGAATGACTTTTTATTAAATGAAAATCACAAAATACGTTAAGTCTAGAAGGGAAACACAGAGAAATGTTTCGGGGTAATTATTATTGCCTCTAACTTTCGCAGACTATTTTGATAAATATTATGAAAAAATCAGAATTATAAATGGCAGAATTGTGAATGCCTTTACATTAGAATTATGTTTACCCAAGCAAAGGAATTATTGCTTAAAATAATTTTTGACTTTCTAATTCAAAAATATTCACAAATTTATTCTGATCAGACATGAATAATTTATAGCTGACAAGTTTTTTGATCTACCAGACAAAATAAAGTTTACTGGCAAATTACCTTTACCACTAACTTAATTATTAGTTTAAACTCCTCTTCTTATTGGGGACAAAATGACAGGACAAAATCCTTTCCTCTTGAGACTGTGACTAAAAAAGTTAATCATTCTGCAGTGATAAGCATTACTTTACCAAAACGTATGGCTAAACTCAGTGAGATCAGGAAAACACTATGAAAAAGAAAAAACGACAAGGTGACAGCACCCCCTCTTTCAAGGACAAACTACTTCTAAAGACAGAATCCTCTTAACAAAACAGTCTTCAAGACATCGCTTCTAAACTTCCATTGTGCAAGTTTCTCTTAAAGATACGGCATTCTCACTCATGGCAAATAGAACAAAATAGATCCTTGGTAAATATTTGTTGCCTTGAATTTTCTGTATAGTCAATGCCTTTGGGTCTTCCCTCTGCTGGCACTGTATTTGCTGCTGTATTCTCAGCTCCACAGCTAGTTAGCAAACATGGTCCTCAATCAGACACTCCCCAAAGCTCCCTTTTCTTAATTATCTTTATCAGGTTAAAAAAAAAAAATGACAGCTTGGGTGATGCCTGTGGCTCAAGGAGTAGGCCACTGGCCCCATATACTGGGGGTGGCAGGTTCAATCCTGGCCCCAGCCAAAAGTGCAAACAAACAACAACAAAAAAAATGTCAGCTTCTTCTCAAAGAAGCATCATTTATGTAGTGAGTAGGATGCTGGTCCTCTGGCCATCTCTTTCTCTTTAAATCTGTCCTACTTACAACGTGCCTTTTGCATTTTCTTCATGCAGACAAGATCACATTAGAAATTTAGTTTTTGTAAGGCCAGAAACAGATCATTCTCTGCTTACCAGAAGTAACTGGTAACTTCTGTCACTTAAAATAGTCAATGAATTGGAAAATAATGTTTTATCAGTGAAAATGTAATAGATAGAAAGATACACACATTCAAATGCACACACTGGGATTTTATCAGATGAAAAGTTAAGCTTATCTAACCATTTTGCTACACTGCGGCTTATCAGAAGTAAGAAGAAACTGACCCAAAGTGAAATTGCTATTTGCTACAATCAGAGTGAGAACAGCCCCAGAATCCCATCTTTATTAATACCCACCTCACCAAGGATGTGCTTGGTGGGAAGATTTGGGAAAGAAAGAGGGTCCAAGGGCAGAGAGGGGAGAGAGTTAAGAGAAACTGGTTCAATAGAGCCAGTCTCTCACTCAGACCAGATCATCCTCAGAAGTCTGCTTGCTGTTAGGCAATATCTCAAAAGCTGACTGCTTTTCTCTAACAAACTTCTTATGGTAATACCCAGGGCTACATCAACATTATCTTTGATATGTTTGCATATTTAATCTGTTTAATAATAGTAATATACATACATGATGTAAAAGCAACTCGGACTCATACATTGAAGATAAAGGTGCGAGTCTCATTCCCAGCCCTGATCTAGAGTCCATCCTGGCTTACCAAAGCTAGAGGTCTGGGTAGGTCTGCTTCCTTGGACTGTGGGAGGAGAAAGACAGGAAAAGTCTACATGTTAGGCTTTGCTGAGAGATGCACTTCACCCAGAGGATGGAAGTATTATGGTTGCAAACATCACTGATCATTATGGCTTGAAATTCTATCTTTAGTAGCTATTCTGTTGTCTTAAAAAAAAAAAAAAAAAAAAAAAATCACTGTACATTATCTTTCCCTAGAGCTGGATGTTTCCCCCCACAGTTTCAGTAAATAACTCCATGCTAATAATTTTTAAGTTTTTATTTCCAGCTCTGAATTTATTTTTCAATTTCAGGTCTATCTCTCTAGCTTGGATATTCCACCAGCATTGTAAAACCAACACATTAATTCACAGCAGTTCTTATTGGCCCCAAAGACAGAGTGCTTAAAAATAAAGTATATTTTTTAGTATATTAGAATGTGATGATTGATACGGAGAAAATTAAAGAGGGAAAGGGAACATCAGGGGAAAATGGTGGCAATTGCTATTGAAGAATTTCTGCAACCATCCCATTTTTGATTATCTGTTGCTTTCCTTTTAATTCAACTCCTCAGTTCTTCTCATTGAACTTCTGTAATATTCCCAGTGACCTCATGAATTGGACCTCTGGAACCACCATTTTCATTGTGTTATTCCTCTCAAATTTCTTCAGTGCCTTCCAGTCACATGCATGGAACAAACTTGTTTTGGGTGTTCAAAAATATTTCTCTTTACATATTCCTTAATCCATCCACAACATCAATTCTGGAGCATAATTCATTGAAAACCTACGAGGTACTGACGTGTTACGTACTGGAGAAATGAAATGAAAGAGCTCAGGGCCTGGCAGGGAAAACACCAATAGCAAACAGTAAATACCCCAAGCCTGCCAACCTTGGCCTTTCATTATAAACTGTATTATGGTGTTTTCCTGCTCCCAAATGCCATTGTGTGCTGAAGCCTACTCAGATCTTAACCATCTCTCAGAGCTCGTTTACATATACTCCCGTGTCTCTTGCTACAGGGATTTTTCACATATTAGACTTATGTTCAGGATTCCTGTGGAATTGGTCATTGGTACAGTTGAATTTGATATTCAAGTCAATATTAACAATTTCCCAGTAAATCTACTTTTATTCCTTCCATAAAACAATGCTAATTTTATTCCAAGAGGAAATTTATCCATCTTAAAAATTCTATTTTCCTGCTGTCCTGCATATTGTGGTAACTAACAAGAAGCAACCATAAGGAATGAATGAGGCTTTCAGCAATTGCCTTAAAAGTATTTCACTCAAGTGGGCATTGTCCTGGCTTACCATCTCCCTAATTCCTCCTTCTTTTTTTTGTAGAATTCAGATAGAAATCCTGGGAATGAAATAGCCAACCTGAACCACAAAGTGAACTTCATTGTGAAAACAGGGCACTAACCACAGAGGAGAAAGATTAAAGATCCTGGATCTGAAAATCGTGGAACTGCCACACCAGTGCTTGATGAATACCTATTAACTTCTTGTAGGCTCATGAGAATAATCCACTGTAGATTTGAGTGGGGTGGGAAAGAGTAAATTTCATTTCCCTGACCCAAATACAATTCCTAACAGATTTAGCACTCTTTAGCCTCAAATTCAGTCATTAACAAAACACTTGTTGTTCAATAGACATTTTTTTTCATACTGCTGACACAAAGACACATGAGCAATTATCTTTGCCTTGCAAGAGCTTTTAGATAAATAATAAAAAATAATTAATGCAATGGACTAGAGAACTGTGCAGTAGAGATAGTTCTCAGATGATCTGAGCGTACATCTGAAGAAAGGAAAGGAAACAGAAATAGCAGAGAAAGTGATACCTGAACCAATTTCTAAAGTTGGTCTGTAAAAGGAGAAAAAGGGAGTGTGGAGATATGAGGTTGGATAGGTGGGCAGAGGACAGGTAATAAAATGCTCTTTGTGCCATCCTCAGTAAATCAGGGTTTTACTAAAAAAATTAGAACAAATTAAAGGATTTTCAAAATGGGAGACAAAATCTAACTTATATTTACAACATGTCCCACCTAAAAATTATTTGGAGGGAATTAGGAAAGAAGATCATTTAGAAGGCCAATGGAGAAACCAGACTATAAAATAAGAGGTCCAGGTCAAAACTCAAAATTAGTAGGAAAAAAGATATGATAAAGATCAGAAGAGAAACAAATGAAATTGAAACAAAAGAGCATACAAATAATCAATGAAACAAAAAGCTGTTTTTTTGTTTGTTTGTTTGTTTTTGAAAAACCAAATACAATTGACACATCTTTAGCCAAACTAAAAAAAACAAAAAACGAGAGAGAGAGAAGACCCAAATAAATGAAGATGAAGAAGAAGACATTACAATAGATACTTCAGAACTCCAAAGGATCATTAGAGACTCCTTACGAGCAACTATTTGTTAGTAAATGGGAAGATCAGGAAGAAACAGATGCATTTCTACATACATATAACCTACCAAGATTGAACCAGCAAGAAATCCAAAACTCAAATAAACTAAAAACAAGCAATGAGATAAAAGCAATAATAAAATTCTCCCATCCAAGAAAAGTCCAGGACCCAAAACTTCACTGTTGAATTCTACTAAGGATTCATACCAAGCATTCAAAGAACTAACAGTGATCCTACTTAAACTATTCCAAAATCAAGGAAGAAGAAATATTCCCACACTCATTCTATGAAGCCTATATCACCCAGATACCAAAACCAGATAAAAAGACAACAACAACAAAAAATGATAGGCCAATTTGTCTGATTGATATAGATGCAAAAATTCTTATCAAAATACTAGCAAACTGAATTCAACAACACATTAAAAGATTATTTGTAGTGATAGAATGGGACTCATCCTAGGATGCAAAGATGATTCAACATACACATCAATGTGACACATCATATCAATAGAATGAAAGACAAAAAACGTATTATCAATTGATAATGAAAAATCATTTCATAAAATTCAACATTTCTTCCTGATAAAAAACCCTCAAAACGTTGGGGATAGAAGGAACTTAATCTAAACATTATTAAAGCAATATATGATGGACCTATAGTGAGTATCATACTGAACAAGGAAAAACAGGAACAAGACAAGCGTGCCCACTTTTACCACTGTTATTCAACATAGTACTGGAAGGTCGAAAGAGAAGAATCAGACAAGAGAAAGAAATAAAAGGCATCCAAATTGGAAAGGAAGAATTTAAATTATCCTTGTTTGTAGATGACATGATCCTAAATTGGAGAAGCCTTAAGTTTACACACACACACACACACACACACACACACACACACCTGTTAAAACTGATAAACAAATTCAGTAAATTTGCAAGACACAAAATCAACTCCAAAAATTAGTAGCATTTCTATATGCTAATGATAAACAAACTGAAAAATAAATCCATAAAGCAATTTTATTTATAATAGCTATAAACAAAAAACTAGGAATAAACTTAGCCAAAGAAATGAAAGATCTGTCTATAAAACCTATAAAACCCTGATTAGAAAAAATTGAAGAGGACCCCCAAATAGTGGAAAGATATTCCATGCCCCTTAGAAGAATCAATACCATTAAAATGTCCATACCACCCAAAGTGATCTATAGATCCAATGCAATTTTCATCAAAATACTGATGACATTCTTTTCAGAAGTAAAAACAGTTAATCCTAAAATTTATATGGAAGCACAAAAGAAAGACCCAGAATAGCTAAAGCTATCCTGAGAAAAAGGAATAAAGCTAGAGGAATAACATACCCAACTTCAAATTATGCTATAGAGCTGTAGTAACTGAAACAGCATGGTACTAGTATAAAAATACACACATAGACCAATGTAATAGAAATAAATTCACACATCTAATTGTGAACTTATCATTGACAAAGCTTCCAAGAACATACATTGTGAAAAGGGAAGTCTGTTCAAAAAATGGTGCTGGGGAAACTGGATATCCATGTGAGGAAGAATGAAACTAGACCCTTATTTCTTGTCCTATACAAAAATCAAATCCAAATAAGAAAAAGACTTAAATCTAACACCTGACATGATGCAACTACTAAAAGAAAACATTGGGAAAATACTCCAAGACATTGGTCTGGGCAAGGACTTCTTGAGTAATACCCCCAAATCATAGGCTTCCAAAGCAAAGTTGGACAGATGGAATAACATCAAGTAAAAATCTTTTGCAAAGCAAACAATCAAGAAAGGGAAGAGGTAATGCACAAAAACTGGAATGAAATATTTTCAAACTACCTGTCTGATGAGGGCATAGAACGAGAATATATAAGGAGCTCCACAATATAATAGGAAAAATAAAATGATCTGACTTAAACATTGGCTTCTGCATAAAAATTTCTTCATAGACATTTCTCAAAAGAAGGCATGAAAATTACCAACAGGTATTTAAAAAATGCTCAACATCACTAGTCATCAGAGAAGTGCAAATGGAAATTCCAATGAGATATCATCTTATCCCAGTTATAATGACTTTTAGCAAGAAGACAGGCAATAAGGAAGGCTGGTGAGGATGTGGAGAACGGGCAGCCCTTATACGCTGTTAGTGGGAATGTAACTGGTGCAACCACTATAGAAAGGGTGGAAGTTCATGAAAAAAACTTAAAATAGAACTACTGTATGACCCTGCAGTCCCTCTGCTAGAAATGAGTGTCCCAAAGAGGAGAACTCAGTATATCAAAAAGATATCAGCACTCCCATGTTTATTGCAACACTGTTGACAATAGCCAAGATTGAAATCAGCCTATGTGTTCATCCACAAATGAATGAATAAAAAAATTGTGGTGCATATATACAATGGAATATTATATAGACAAAAAAAGAGTGAAATCCTGTCATTTACAGCAACAGGATGGAACTGGAGAACATTATGCTAAATGAAATGAGCCATCACAGAAAGACAAATCTTGCATGTTCTTACTCATTTGCAGGAACTAAATATTAAAAACAATTGATCTCATGTAGATAGAGAGTAAAATGATGGTTGCCAGAGGTTGGGAAGGGTAGTAAGAATGGTACGGTAAAGTGAAGATGGTTAATGGGTGCAAAAGCAGTTATATAGAATGAAAAATACTTGATAGTACAATAAAGTCATTTTAGTCGATAATATGTCTTTTAAGGTAACTAAAAGAGTGGATTTGGAATGTTCCTAACACAAAGAAATGATAAATGCCTGATGCGATGGGCCCTGCAGTTACCCTGATTTGACTGATTCACACTATGTGTCCGTATTAAAACAGAGGAACTGAGAGCTGGAAGACGGGGGGGAGGAGCCTGCTTATTGTAAGAAAACAAATTCAATTTTGGATACGATGATCTCGACGTGGCAAAGACAGCCAAGTAGATAGTTATTATAAGTATACTTATATAAATACCTGGGTTCAGGCTAGAAGTTGAGTCTGAATTTCCGAGTCATTGATGTCTACGTGAGGGTGAGACCAGGAGTGCAGGTGAAATCACCAAGAGCATGAACTGCTACAGGAATAGACTTCTGGGGAGCTTCCACTTTTATTAGAAAAGCAAAGGACAAAAGGGTCATGAAGGAGACTGACAATGTCCAGAGAGATAAAGGAAATCAGGAGACAAGGATGAATTGAATGCTAAGAAAGAAAAAGTTTCAAAATGTGGAAAGGGGTCAAGGTTACTTGTTGCAGATCAGTTAAATGTTGCCATGTTAAAAGTTGTAAAGAGAACTTTTAAAAGTACATTCTTTTTGGCTACAGATTTAAGTAGAGATGTTTCAATAATATGTAGGGAAATATCCAAATTGAAATTGATTGAATAACAAATGGGAGAGAAATGTAGTATCATATAATACAATTATTCCATTGAGTATCGTATCTGCTATGCACCATTAAACTATGAATTTGTAGAGTTATACGTCTTTTCTATCCCATTCATGCCCCATTTTATATATGTGTATATTTATTTATATGTATAATTATACATCCATTTTATTCATAGATACGAATGTATTGTACACATATAGGCGTATTCATGCATATGTGTAATTAGTACAAATATGTGTATTCATTATATGTATATGTGAGTGGTTGAACCTTCTGTCATATATATATTCAGACGCTATTTTATATGTGTATATATTTATTACATATGTACATATATGTGTGTATGTATATATATAAAACATAGTAGCTGCAAAAGTTGACATGAGGAATATACAAAGGAAGTATCCTGGGTCTCCACAACTACTTTGGCAGCAGTGGATAATAACAATTAAATTAAAATAAAATAAATAATATTTTTAATTATTATTCTCTTTTTTCTTGCCATATCTCCTAAGTAATACGCAACTTGCTTTTCCCATAGGGTCTTGTGTAAACCAACTGTGTCCCCCAATGCTTTCCTCTTTACTCCAAAACATTTATTTTTCTTTTTTCTTTTTTTTTTTTTTTTTTGTAGAGACAGAGTCTCACTTTACCTCCCTTGGTGGAGTGCCGTGAAGTCACAGGACCCACAGCAACCTCCAGCTCTTGGGCTTCTGCGATTCTTCTGCCTCAGCCTCCCGAGCAGCTGGGACTACAGGCGCACGCCACAACGCCGGGCTATTTTTTGGTTGCAGTTCGGCCGGGGTTGGGTTTGAACCCGCCACCCTCGGTATATGGGGCGGGCGCCCTACTCACTGAGCCACAGGCACCACCCTCTTGCTTCTCTTGATCCACCTTCTTAGTAACCCAATGTTACGTTGGCTTGCATGTGGTAGATTACTAACAAATTGTTATTAAATTAATTACTCCCCAGCTTATTCCTGATTGGACAAAGAAAAGATCTTTTCTATGTGCTTTTGTGGTCTGTCCTGCTCTTACATCCTATTTTCGTATCTGAAATTATTGCTTAAGCTCCAGTGTCGTCATCATGATTTAGTTGTCAATTTTTAACCCTCTTTTTTTTTTTTTTTTTTTTTTTTTTAATTGAGATTTTCTTTGTAAGGGGCCTAATACAGTGTCCAGGGCATAGAAAGTGATCAGTGAAAGTTAATTCAACCTAGTAATCTAACTTGGCTCTTCTGCTACGCAGTTCCAAGTCATTCTTTTGAATCGTGTGTCATATTCAAGTCCATGTCCATCTTATGCATTTATTCTTAATTATGGAAGATGAAAAACTAAAACGGGAAGGCACCCAGGGGAGGGTCATCTCTCTCTCCTGGGACAGGAGCACGAGCTCGAGTGATGTATTCTGTGGCGAGAGAGCAAGAGTAAAAACAATAAACGTCCTGAACATACTTCCCATTAAGCAAGTAAAATTATTCTCTTGTTCTCACAGCTTTGTATTTTATTTATAGTATAAATTCTCTGCTCTTTTCAGTGGGTGCTGCTCCTTGTACTGAGCAATGGTTACTGGAGTCCATTTTTCACTCATCATGTAATGGGCTCCCGGTACTCCACGGCAAGCTTTCTCCCAGTTAACGTGCTCACGCCTTTCATAGCCACAACATGGAGCAGTGTTTTAAAACCCTGCAAACCTCAGGTTTATACATGGTGTTGTTTACTTGTATAGTCTTAAAAGAAAATACTCTTCCTGCACAAAGCAACTTTCAGTTCTTTCTTTATAAAAAATACAGCCTGGCTGAGTTGGATTTCATGATTCTTTCTAATCTCAGATTTGGACTTTCTTGTCTCCGATAGATTTTTTTTCTCCTTGGAAGATGAATTGCATTTTATCACTTATCTCAGAGGAGTCCTTTGAGATAAACTAAGAAAATAAACACCGGTGGGAGCTCAGTAGGCTCACGTCTGTACTCCTAGCACTTTGAGAGGCCAAGCAGGAGGATCCTTTGAGCTCAGGTGTTCCAGACCATCCTGAGCAAGAGAGAGCCTCCATCTCTAATAAAAATAGACAAAAAATAGACAGCTATGATTTAACAATAAAACAAAAACAAAAACAAAAACAAAATCATGGTTCTACATTTTTAAATGGGCGATATGTTACTAGACTGTGACCAAATGGACAAAGTGCTAATTCTCATGAGGTTTGTGTGCCGCAGTATGATCGCACACTGAATTTCATCGGGGTGCTTCCTGGTTGCTGGAGGCAGAGGAATGCCTTCTGTTCCACCTCATGACGTTACCACTGGTCCTGTGTGTTAAAGAAGAGGCTTCAGAAACAAGATTTTTTAGTGGATTGTGTGGCTTCTTGGGATGGTACATTGACAGCCCCAGAGCCTTTGGCTATTGCTATTATAGCATCTACTAGGGAGATCCAAAAACTAATAATTGGGATTTCATTTAGTACTTATTTTCCCCCAGAAAATACAGTTAATTCAGATTTTAAAATTATAATTAATGTGAAGAAGTGATAATGAAGATATAGGATTTAATATTTACTCTCAAATTCTGAATTTGCTCTCTAATCAAGATTAACTCTGGCTACAGTACAAATGTTAGAAGATTTTGTTCTTTTCTTTAACCCAGAAGACTGGTTTATCTTCATTTGTGATTTGTGTTGGTTGGCAGTAAAACCCAATGTCTAGGAAAATGAAACACTGGTGGATATTTCTCAGGAAGGGCTCAGACAATTCATTCCTTTCAGACTTCATATCTTATTTAGAAGGTATTGCCAGTATCCAAACAACCAAGACTAGAAGTTTGCTGGGTACTCTTCCAGCCCCACATGGCATCTGAGATTCTTCAAACTTTTGTCATTTTATACAACCACCATCTTTTACTGGATTACTCTGGATGGACGATTAACCATTTCGCTAAACTTTTATCTAGGTGTAAAGAAGAGAAAAAAGAGTAGTTATAAAAGGTTTTGTAATGTAGATTCTTGGATATTATAAACCTCTGTCTTATAAGACAGTCATGTTTTTTTGGCTATGTTCTACAGTATTTATGTGAAGTAAGCAGTGTACAGTCCAAGAGAAATTGAGATAGAAGAGAAATAAGGATTATTTGTGATTTGAGCTTCCTAGCTGCATACAATATATAATGAGGCATTCAATAAGACAGAGTAGAATGAGGACTCAGGAGACATAAAAAATATCTATACATTCCTCCTGTGTAATTTTTTTTCCATGTCCAAGACATGGACTTGTATTTAGAAGAGAACTTATAAATCATCTTGGAGGCTGTTGCATTTGATGCAATGTCTGTATGGGTGACCAGTAGGCATGGCAATGATAGATGGGCTCACACAACTAGGTCCAGTGGTTCAAATGGAGTTCAGTTTGGCAGTGACTAAAAGTCTTTATGATCCAGCGATTGTTCAGCGACCTGGATGAAATGAATTGGTCTCTTTCCTCGTGAATAGATGTCCATGTTCCAAGACCAGAATGTAACTGGTACTAATTGTCTCCCTGGTTGATAGTTTCAGCAAGAGGGCTGAAGAGGTCATAAGGAAAGGTGACAAAATGCTCTGTCTTTTTGCACCATTGCTCATTTATTGCACTCACCGCACCAGGTCATCCCATCGGCGAGGCAGAGAAGAGGAAAACATTCACTGTTGCAACCCGAGTTAAACTCCACCTGCCTTAACTGACACGTCTTCAATTCTCTTGATTATTTCTGTGACCAAATCTTTATGCATGCTGAATTTAGTCCAGCACTTTCACACCTAGGGGAACAAAAGCAAAAACAGAAAAGAAAAAAAATTGTCCCTAAAATGACAGACATGTCTCCTCATTTAGAGCAAAATCTAGATTTAAAAGATTCATGAAGTTACTTCATAGTTTCTTTATAATTATATCCTGCTGTGCTGGAGAGTTCACTTCAAATTTACTCTCATCAATGCTTGTCCTTCAGGACCCATAAGAATATTTTTTAAAACATTTTTGTTCTACAAAAAGTAAAGTCCAGAAGAATGATCCCTGGAAAGAAGAATAAATGATAAGATGTCAGTCTTTATTAAATAAATATTAAAAATATATTCCAATTCTAATCAGTACCCCAGAAATTGATGCTAAAGTTCATATGAAAAAGTCTAATAAAATTAATCACAATGAGGTAAGTACAGTGATGCTGAAAGAGACAAAAGTTACTGTGATAAAGCAAGATGAGACTAACAGACAAATTGATCTCCTTAGATCAGTGGAACCTGGCTAGATGGGTGCTCAGAACATATCCCTCCATAAAAGAACTTAGCATTTTTTTAAGCGGGGTATTTCAAATCATGAGATGTGTGGACAGTTCAGTATTCAAAAGAAGAGTGCAAAATTAGATTTCTTTTCCTCACACCACATACAAAAGACACAGATAGGTTAAGAAAAAAGTCTAATTGCAAAAGTTCTAAAATATTTAAAGAAAATGTTTATAAGCTTGGAGAGGCATTCTTAGGCAGGGCAAGGAAACCTTGGGCAGATCGGAGTCCATTAAAATTCTAAATTGCGTGAAAGATAGCAAATACAAGTTAAAATACAAACATCTCATGTGAAAATACTTGTTCCATATGTATTAGGGATGTTTCACAAATATCCCTAATATTTAAAGATTTCCTCTAATATGGGAATAAAAAATTAACTACTTAACAGAAACACGGACAAAGGATATGAATAGGCAATTCAGAGATGAAGAGCTGGAAATGACTGAGAAACACACAAAAAGTCCTGTAAGTATTAATTAAAGGAATTAAAATTGAAACAGGACAGTTTTTTTCTGTCAGACTAGGATAATATAAAGAAAATTGAAAACAGATTCTGTGCTATGCTACCCTGGGCTGTTCTGTGACATGAAAATGACCTCCTTATTCCCTGCAGTATTCAAGTGAATTTCTAAGACCTTTAGAAATTAGTTTGGTAATAGCTTTTAACATTTTAAATGCATATTTTCTTTAACTTAGAAACATTTTGAGGAATCAGACTTATAGCCACGAGTTCAAATGCATGTTTGTGCCCATGACAAACACCAGTGTCCTTAAATAAAAAAATGGCAAATTACATCATATCTTTACAATGGCCCCTAGGTAATCACCAAAAAGGATGCACTGGCATTATATGTAACAACATGAAGAATTACCTGTGACATATTGCTGAGTGAAAAAAATGTGTGGTGACAGTTCTTTAATATTTGTGCATATATTTGCATTACTGTGCATTCTTAGGAAAGTATTGAGATATATATGACCTTAATTGTTCAAAGAAGCTAAAAATTGAATGTCTGATGTGTGAGTGGCTTGAAGAAGCCAAGGTGAGACTTTTACTTCTTCAAATAACTTTGTCAAAAGGGATGGGACGATGGACTTGAACTTTGTGGCTTTTTAGTGAGAGAGGTTTGTACCTGCTCAGACATGTACTTTGTATTCTTGTCAATTCCCATTTTTCCAATTAGGGTAAAGCAGGAATGATCATTAGAGCTTAGTCTGCCCATTCAAGGGGTTATCAGACATGGCCATTGTGAGTGGTCAAGGCACCAAAATGGTTTTGAGGGGTGCTCTGTGAGGGGACATAGGTAGAAGGAATGTTTGATTTCCTGGTGATAATGCTTTATTTCAGAGCCATTTACCTCTGATCCCTTTTCTTATTAAAACATAATATCAGCCATCAAATATCTCAGTAAATATCAACTTTGTGAAACAATTGTCAATTAGAAAAATACTTTTTAAAACATTAGATTTTAAAATTCAGTGTTTTCATACTTCATGAAAGTTTTAAGTATGAGAGCCTCCCTTATTTTTTTTTTTTTTGCCTTTCCATACATTCAATCTTTTTCTGTAAATAGTTCTAATGGTATGTGTTGCCTAGCTGGCATTTGAATTCACAGTTCCCTCGAACAGAGAAATGGGCCACAGTTTCCAATTACTAACATGTAAAACTTGTCCTCCCGACTAATGTTTTGTGATATAGCACGGAAATTTGTTTTCTGATTTATCAGAGTAAGAAATTAGTTTTGAAAGTATTAAATTCCTTTTAAAATCATTTCTTCTTCCTCACCTTTCCCCCTTCTTCTGCTTGTCATATAATATTTTATCAGTGATAGGCTTTTGAAGTGGGTTTAATCTTTGCTTTTATGTAGGGTACACCAAAAATGGACATTTAGACTTTACATTTAATAATTTTTTTTTACCATAATCTGTATCTCAACTTATAATTATGATATCAAAATGATATCTCTCACATGGGAGATATTTCATCACCAGATTGTTTGTGAACTTTTCTTCTGTTCGTATCACAGATTTTCGTTGTCATTTCTTCTGAGAAACACTTTTGTTCCTGTATAGAAAAATCGCAAGTAACATCTTAATTTAAGGGATCAGTGATGGGAAATGAGTATGGCATTTGCCCAATATTAAGCTAATAACAATGCCTGGAGAGAAGGAATTATGGAGATCAATTTCCCCAAAATGCTGCTTTTGACTTGCCATCTGTTATTCAAAATCCTTTAGTGTTTAAATTCGTTAGCACATCCTGGCTTTCATAAAATAAAATAAAACATTTCTCCTTGACCTTCTCTGCCATCTGGCACTGCTGCTTAATACCTGGTAGAGGGGAAGAACCCTGAAGGACGGCACCCACCTCGTTGCAGGACAAGGCTTGAGAGAGCTCTCCTATTATTTCATACAAGTTACAAGGAAAAATAGCCCTCACATCAGTTATATATGTGTATATGTATATATATATTTTTTCTTTTATTAAATCATAGCTGTGTACATTAATGTAATCATGGGGTACAATGTGCTGGTTTTATATACAATTTGAAACATTTTCATCAAACTTTCATGGCATTTTCTTAGTTATTGTGTTAAGACATTTATATTCTACATTTAGTAAATTTCACACGTACCCTTGTAAGATGCACTGTAGGTGTGGTCCCACCAATCACCCTCCCTCCATCCATCCTCCCCCTCTCTCCTACTCTCCCTCTCCCCTTTCCCCATATTCTTGGGCTATAATTGGGTCATAGCTTTCATAAAAAGTTTTCAAAAAAAAAAAAGAAGATAAAAACAGACGTAAAAGTCTAGCAAAGGTGAAGTCAAAACCGAGGCATATTTCAAAAACTGTAGGCACATAAGTGGATATTTGTATAGGAGTTTTATATGTGGGAGTAAAAATTAGCCATTTTAGAGTGAACACTTTGAGACTAAGAACACTTTGAGATTTAGTAGTGGTAATTCAGATTCTAGGCAGGAAGGTCCTTGATGTCAGCTTTGGAAGTAGGGCAGTTTTTCTGGCTAGAAATCAAAATGGGGTAAAAAGGCACAAAATTGTTGGGATAACATTAAAGCAATACCACTGGGTAGATGTGGGATAAAAATGATTTATGTGTGATTCGGTAAAGAAATGATGCAGACATTGTTTTAAGTGAAAAGCAATGTGATATAATAAAGTGTGTGGCAGCATTTAGACCCAGAGTAAAGAGATGTATATTCAGAGCAGCTTGGTGACAAATGGATGCTGAGCTAAATCACTCATGATGGAGGGACTAAGGGTGACACACGAATGCAAATGGGCTGCCCTGTGCCTGCTGACTGGTCTGCGTGGTACTCAGCCAGCTTAAATGCTTCAGGTATTCAGAGGAGGCACAGGGCTGTGAGAAGGGAACTGGGGTGGTCAGGCGATGATCAAAGACCCACAACTGCCGGCCTTCCTGTGCTGGCTTGGTACCTAGGCTTTCTTTGTCTCCTTTCCATGTTTATTGGGCAGGAAGTGATCTGTCAGTTCCATTTAGAACTTGTATTTTCAAGTTTTAACTGACACTGGATTAAAACAACCACTATAAGACTTAGAAGATACAATAATGTTGTATTATTGATAGCTATCAATAATAGATAATGAGGCCTTAGTTTGAACTTCTTTGAACCAACAAGAGATTGAGGCTGTCAATAGGTTATAAATAACATTTTAAATGTCTAGAACGGCTTGCTTAAATTCTAGTCTTTGACACTGGTGTGATTAATTTGTGGAAAGTGGCAACTTGAGTGTGTTAGTTTACATATGTTTTATTTCTTCTATTTTTTTCACAAATAGGTAAGATTTTAGAGAAAAATACCTTTCCTCTTTGCAAACAGAACCGTGGCACAAGTGACAATGACATAAGAGCACAAGAGGATATGATGGTAGCTTTCTTTTTTTTTTTTTTTTAGCATATGGGACATCAGTATAAATTTCCTGAGAAGAAAGGAAATATGAATTGCTCACTCTAATAATATTTACATAGAAATAATTGAGTTTATACTCAAGTTCCTCAGTTCAAAATTAAAATAAATTTTTGTGTCCTGAGAAGATAAGGTCACTGTTAAAAGTTCCTATTTTTGCTCATGGTTCAAAATACAAGAGCACTAGCACAACTCCAGAGGAATTTCCACTAGGTTGACTTTTCTAGAAAATTAGAGTCCTTAGAAAGGGAGATATAGAAAAATTCTAGAAAATTAGAGTCCTTACAAAGGAAGACGTAGAAAAATTCTCTCTTCTGCAGCTTTCTTCATAACGTTCAAAACTTATAAAGAGCTGAGGCATTCTTTAATAGGTGAATAGGTAGATGAACTTGGTATGTCCATACAGTGAAATATTATTCCGTGATAAGAAATGAGCTGTGAGAAGACACAGAGGAAGCTTAAATTCCTGTTGCTCAGTTGCTAAGCGAAGACTACACACTGCATGATTTCTCCTATAGATATTCTGAGAAAGGCATCACTACAGAGACAATCAGATTAGTGTTTTCCAGAGATTGGGATAGGGGTGGAAGAGGAGGCGTGAATAGACAAAGCACAGGGGCCTTTTAGGACAGTGAAACTATTATGTATGATGCTGTGATGGTGGACATATGACATTATACCCTTGGTAAAAACTAGGGATGTGTGTGTATAACAAAGAGTGAATCCTAATGTAAACTATGGAATTCAGTCAATAATTTAGCAATATTAGATCATCAGGTGTATGAAATGTACTGCACTAATGCAAGATATTAATAAAAGGGGAGATTGTGTGTGTGGAGGGGAAAGGGAAAGGTATGAGCACTCTGTTTCTCTGTTCAATTTTTCTGTATACCTAGAACTGTGAAGGGGAGGAAAATCTCTCTTTGCACCCATCACTGGGTTCTTGGTTAAGACCCTTTGACAACAGATAGATTTATAAATGAAAAAACATACAAATTTATTTAAAGCAAGTTTTACATGATGCAGAAGCCTTCAGAAATGAAGAACCTCAAAACCAGGGGAAAGTGTATGTTTCTAGACCAGTGCGTTTCAACCTTCCTAATGCCATGGCCCTTTAATACAGTTCCTGTGGGTTGTGACCCACTGGTGAGAACTGCTGTAAGATGGTCTTGTACAAGTATGACTGGAGGTTAAATGTTCTAATGATAATAAGGGGGGAGAAGGCAGCTAGGCTTGTTTATTCATATTCTTCCCCATGTCCCTGTGTTTCATTCCTCTTCCCTGGGTAGAGAGCGAGCACCTCTTGAATGAGGATCTATGACCCGCTTTACAGAAAGATCAGGAGCTTCTTTAATGTCCTACTTCAGGGAGACCTTCCAGCCTCTGCTGTTCTCTCAAATGCCAAGGTGCCATATTTTGGGGTAGCATGTCCTGCACCTCATCAACTGCTCTAAAAAATAAAGTTTACTAATTATGAAAATTCTCTCTTGCTAATTAGGGTTTAATATAGAAACTTTCAGCTCACAAGATTAATGCTAGTCTGGGTGATGATCATATGACCTCCTCTGGAAATGGAAACAGCACTGTTCTTATTTTTCATACATAAATATACTCACATGTATGTATCTATATGCACAGAACGTAGATATGAGTGTATATTTATACAATGTCATATTTTATGTGTATGTACTTTATAGTTTATGTATAAACATGATTGTTGTTTCCAATCAGTGCTTACAGCAGTGGTTCTCAACCTTCCTCATGCCACGACCTTTTAATACAGTTCCTCATGTTGTGGTGACCCCCAACCATAAAATTATTTTCGTTGCTACTTCATAATTGTAATTTTGATACTGTTATGAATCGTAATGTAAATATCTGATATGCAGGATGGTCTCAGGCGACCCGTGAAAGGATCATTTGACCCCCAAAGAGGTTGCAACCCAGAGGTTGAGAACCGCTGACTTACAGCAACATGTGGGTTTGTGAGGGTGGAAAAGCTCCTGGGCAGCTCAGCAGCCTGCTGACCACCAGCAGTGTGTAGGGGGGAAAAACAAGACTCCCACCTACTACCTTGCCCTGGGCTCCAAGTTTCTTCAAGGTTGATCTCTGCCGATACCTATGTTTCTTCCTATATTACTTTGCAGTTTCTTTCCATGAAATCTCTGGCGGCGTCCAGCTCCTTTCCTCCTGAACTACACCTGAGCTGTTGCCATTCCTCTCTCATCTATCTGAAACCCTCTCTGCTCTCCAGGATGATGTGGCAACTGAATCTCTAAGTCAGCCTTCTTTTTCCTCTTCTTGAGTTACTGTTAAGGAAAAGGAATTGTGTCAAGCCCAGTGATGGTCAGGTTGGTTGGTGTTCTGAGTTTTCATAATAGGTATCTAACAATCCTAGTATCCTTTTCTTCTGATCACTATACACAGGTTATCATTCTTTGTTTTGCATTATTTCAATATTGTTTCTTTTTTAAGTAAGTCAGATTGCATGATTACTATCTCTCTACATGTTTATTTTTCTGACAAAATAGTGAGTACTCTAAGGAAAAGACTTGAATTTTGTCTATATATTCCTAGGGCCTAAAGGGGTAACTAGCACTGTAAAAGACTCCCAAAAATTGCTTCTTGAGCCAGGTGCAGTGGCACATACCTGTAGTCCCTGCTACTGGGAAGGCTGAGCAGGAGGATCACTTGAGCTCAGGAGTTTGAGACCAGCCTGAGCAACATAGCAAGAATTCATGTGTTAAAAAAAGCTTCTTGATCAGAACTCAATTGGGGAAGATGAGCTAGGATAATTCCATTCAAACTAACTGTGAATTGTGTAAAAAATGTAGAATCTGTTAAAAGGAAAGTATTATCTATTAGTTACATGTAGAAGTAACAATAGGTTTTGGGATAAATAATACACCTTTCTTCAAAAATTCTATAATTGTGTATTACTTCAGAAAAAATTCAATAAGAGTCTAGAAGATTAATATATGTTTTGTGTGTTTTTTCTCCATTGCATTAAACTATTTAGCAATGTTTTGACATTTAATAGCTATCTATAGACTTATTTGATTGGATTATATTTGATTTTTTTGATCTTAATGATGCTTATCAAATTAGTTCATTAAAGTGAAAAACATCAGACTAAATTTCAAAGTGCCTGCCTGAGAAGAATGACAACTTTGAAAAACTAAAGAAAAAGAGTCAAATATTAATACTTAAAAAAAAAAACAAAAAACAAACTAGAACAGGTTTCTTCAAGCTTTGTTCAAATATCTTGGGTGAGATGGGATAGCAGTGGAGAAACACTCGGGTTTAAGCATCATTGTACTTATATTTGGAGAAGCTCTGCAAAGCAGTTATATAAAGGCAACGTGAGAAGTGGAGAGCTGTGGGTAAGTGGTGAACAGTCCGTGAATGGCCAGGGTGATAACAAGCTGTCTGAATCCTTGGTGATGCATGGCATGCTTCACTACTTGCTAGCTTTCAAGTCTGAGTTACTGCTTTACTGCTGGGCTACAAGGCTCACCTTCCCTTGTTTTTCTTCTTAGTTCATCTGAATGCTCACCCCAGGAAGTGAAAGTTACAACTTGCTTTAACAGACATTCCGGAGCCTTTGGACTTTATAGACATAGGGAATGTATTCAGAAACTTCCTGCTTGGTGATCACATCTTTTGTTCTTTTGTGCATATCCTAAGTGAACTTTGCTCCAGACAAATTAGCCTGGGGCAAGGCATTACACAGATGAGATTCCAAGAAGGACATATAATGCAGAAAAAAGGAATAGTTGTTCACTTACATTTAGGTTCCCATTTTTAGCCATACATTTATCATTTTCCTGTTTAATTCCTCCTAAGAATGCTAGTAATTCAGTTTTATTTTGTGCTGAGTATAAAATAGCTTCTATTTTTTCCTTAAAGTTTTTAAGCATTGCTCATCTTTAGGGGAAAGAAATCCTTATACATAGTGGGGAAACAACTTGATCACTATGTCTCCCTGAAGCTTTTATGATCTAGAATTTAAGACAACATAGAGATGTTATAGATCTATTGAATTGTGCTTGATTATAATATCCCACATTATAAAAAAAAATTCATTCAACAAAAGTTTAACCTTCTCTTTTTGATTCTGTAGTCATTCTCCCCCCCCCCCCCGGAAATATTCCTTGGCTTCTAGTAAATAAAAGGATCACATATCACATATATTATGGTTGATTGTGTATATGTGTTGTATCTATCTGGCATTGAATCACTCAAGGGAGAAAGAAGAAAGTTGTGTTTGTGTCTTTGCTTACCCATGATCTAGTTCAGTACTTGGTACAGAGGGTGAAAATTTGCTTTTGTGTGTTGACTTGAATAAATGTAAATCCTAGTTTCATCTGAAAACTTAGCAGGGCTGCTTAATTTTAATAGAAGCATAGAAGATAAGTAAATACAATAATCACATTCATGAATGATAATTTTTCTTCCTTTTATTTCAGTAGATTTTGGGAATACAAATATTTTGTGTTATGTGGATAAGCTGTAAAATGCCGAAGTCAGGGCTTTCAGGGTACCCCTCAGAATGGTGTGCATTGTTCATAACAGGTAGATTTTTATTCCTTACCCCTGCCCATCTTCCTCACTTCTTAGTATACAATGTCTCTGACACCACTGTATGACAATATCTACCCCTCATTTAGCTCCCAATTATAAGTAAGAACATGTGGTATTTGTTTTTCATTCCTGAGAAACTTTATTTAGAATAATTAATGGTCTTCAGTTATATCTAAGGTGTTGCAAAAGATATTGTTCATTCCTTTTTATGGCTGAGTGGTAATCCATGGCACATATGGATTCTCTTCATCCATTTCTTAGGTGATAGGTATGTAGGTTGATTCCCTATCTTTGCTATTGTGAATCGTGCTATAATAAATATAAAATGACTTTATAAAATGTCTTCTTTTCCTTTGGGTAGATACCCAGTGGTGGGATTGCTGGATAGAATGGTAAGCATGCTTTTAGTTCTTTGAGGAATGGTCATATGTTTTCCATAAAGGTTGTATTACTAGAGTGGGTTTACAGTCCCACTTACAGTGTTCCTTTTCACTGCCTCCCTACCAATACAGTATGTTTCAAAAAGTGACCTAAAAAGTTGCCAAACAAAGCAAAAATGGAAAATTATAGCTAAATGTATCTTTATTTATAAAATATTCATTATAAAATTTCACAAAGAGGTGGCCAATACATAGAGAATATTTTATAAGTATTTTGTAAAATTTTGTACTGAATATTGTATAAGGAAAGGTATATATGGACAAATCTCCATTTTTCCTATGTATGGTGACTTTACAGGCAATTTTTTGGGACACCTTATGTATATATATTTTTTACTTTTTAATAATGGCCATTCTAATAGGAATAAATCATACCTCATTGTGGTTTTAATCTTCATTTCCCTTATGATTAGTGATATTAAGCGTATATGTGTGTATATATATATATGTATATGCATATGTGTATGTATATATGTGTGTGTATATATGTATATATATTTTGCCATTTGTCTACTTTTGAAAAAAATCTGTTTTATGTCTTTTGCCTACTTTTTGATAGTTTTTTTTTCCTTATTGATTTGAGTATTTTTCAGATTCTGGTTATTAGTCCTTTGTCAGATACAGAGTTTGGAATATTTTTTCCCATTCAGTAGGGTATTCTGTTCTATTCTATTCTATTCTATTCTATTCTATTACTATGTTCATTATTTCCTTGCTATGTGGAAACTTTTTAGTTTAAATCTCAGTTATTTATTTTTTTCTATTGCTGTACTTGCCTTTGGGAGATCAGTCATAATTTTTTTGCATAGGCCAATATTGAAAGAATTTTCCCTCTGTTTTCTTCTAGAATTTTTTATGGTTTCAGTTCTTACATTTAAGTTTTTTAATCCATCTTTAGTTAATTTTTGTATGTGGTAGAGACTGAGATCCAATTTCATTCTTCTGTATGTGGCAATGCAATTTTCCCGGCACCAATATCCAATAGGACATCCTTTCCCCAGTGTAAATTTTTGTATACTTTGAAAAAAAATCAGTTGGCTGTAGTGATACAGCTTTAGTTCTGAGTTCTCCATTCTGTTTCCTTGTTTTATGTGTCTACACTTATACCAGTACCATGCTGTTGTGGTTACTGCAGCTTTGTAGTATAATTGAAAGTCAGGTAATGTGATGCCTCTGAATTTGTTCTTTTTGCTTAGGATTATTTTGGCTATTTGAGTCAAAGAATGAACTCTTTGCTGATTCATTATGAAATTTAGAATTGTTTTTCCTAGATCTGTGAAAAATGATGCTGGTTTTTTGATGGAAATTGCCTTGAATATGTAAATCACATTGGGTAATGTGGACATTTTAACAATGTTGGTTCTTCTAATCTAGGACCTGGGATATTTTTCCATTTGTTTGTCATTTAAGACTTTTTAAATCAGTGTTTCTCCCTGTAGAGATCTTTTGTCTCCTTGAAATATATTCCTAAGAATTTTAGTTTCTTTGCAGTTATAGTAAATGGTATTGAATTCTTGATTTGACTCTCAGCCTGACTATTATTTGTTATAGAAATGCTACTGAGTTTTGTATATTAATTTTGTAACTGAGAGTTGGTTGAATTTATCAATTGTAGGGGTCTTTTGGTGGAGTGTTTACTTTTTTTTAGATATTAAGATAATATCATTGCAAACAAGGACAATTTGATCTCCTCTTCTCCATTTTTATTTCTTTTTATTGTCTGATTTTTTTCTGGCAAGACTTCTAGTACTATGTTTAATAGAAATGCTGAAAATGGTTATCCTTATCTTGTTCCTTCTTAGGGGAACCCTCTCAACTTTCTCTATGAAGTGTGATGTTGGCTGTAGGTTTGTCATATATAACTTTGGTTATTTTGTAGTATGTTTCTTTTATGCATAGTTTGTTGGGGGCTATTATCATGAAGTGCTGGATTTTATTGAGTACTTTTCATACATCTAATAAGATGATAATATGGTTTTCGTTTTAAATTTTCTTTATGTGGTGAATCACATTTATTGATTTATGTATGTTGAAGTATCATTGCATTCCTAGGATGAAGTCTACTTGATCATGATAACTTTTATTTTTGATGTTCTGTTGGATTTGATTTGCTAGTATTTTGTTGAGGATTTTTGTATTTATGTTCATGAAGGATATTGATCTATAGTATTCTTTTTGTGTTATGTTGGTGTTGGTATCAAGGTGATACTGACCTTTTAGAATGAGTTAGGAAGGATTCACTCCTTGATGTTACTGAATAATTTCATTAGGATAAGTATCAGTTCTTTTTAGATCTGGTAGAATTTGGCTGTGAATCCCTCTGGTCTTGGGTTTCTTTTTTTTTCCCAATGGGAGATATTTTATTACTGTTTCACTCTCACTACCCATTATTGGTCTGTTCAGGACTTTTATTTCTTCTTTTTTCAAGCTTAGGAAATTGTATGTTTTTAAAAATTTATTCATTTCTTCCAGATTTCTACTCTGTGTGAATAGAGGTTTTCATAGTAATCTTGGAAGATATTTTGTATGTGTATTTCTGTGGAATCTGTTGTAATGTCTTCTTTTTCCATTTTAATTTAGCTTATTTACGTCTTTTCTATTTCTGTTTAATCTAGATAGTGATCTATCAGGTTTTCTTTATCTTTTCAAGAACACACCTTTTGTTTTATTGATTCTGTCTATTGTTTGTTTGTTTCCATTTCATTTAGTTTTGTCCTGAGCTTTGTTATTTCTTTTCTTCTGCTAGCTTTCTGTTTAGTTTATTCTTCTTTTCCTCATTCCTTAAGGCATGACATTAGCTTGCTAATTTGTGATCTGTCTTTTTTTGTTTTAGAACATACATATTTATATTTATTTATTTATTTATTTATTTTTGCAGTTTTTGGCGGGGGCCGGGTTTGAACCTGCTGCCTCTAGTATATGGGGCCAGCGCCCTACTCCTTGAGCCACAGGCACGTCCTGTGATCTGTCTTTTTGATGTAGTCATTTAAGGATGCAGATTTCTGCATCCCAGAGATTTGGGAAACTAGTGTAACCATCATCCTTCAATTAAAAGAATTTTTGATTTTCATTTTTATTTCATCACGACCCAAGGATTGTCAGCAGTAGGTTATTTAATTCCCATGTATTTGTATAGTTTTGACAGTATCTCTTAGAAATAATTTCTAACTTTATTTGTGTGGTCTATGAAGATACATGGTATGGTTTTGATTTTTCTAATTTTATTGATACTTTTTGGAGGCCTAACATATGCTCTATCTTGGCAAGTGTCCCATGTGCTGATGAGAAGAAAGTACATTCAACAGTTTTTGGAAGGTAAATGTTCTATGAATTTTTATTAGGTCCATTTGCTGTAGAGTCCCCTTTAAGTTCAATGTTTCTTTGTTTATTTTCTGATGTGATGATCTGTTTAGTTTTGTCCATGGAGTGTTGAATGAAGTCCCCTGTTATTGTGATGCTGCTATTTATTTCTTTCCTTATATCTAGTAGAATTTGTCTTTGAATCTGGGAATTCCTGTACTAGGTGTATGTATATTTAGAATTATCATTATATAATGACTGTCTTTATCTTTTTTACCACTATCAATATAAAGTCTGTTTCATCTGAAATAAGTGCAGGTCTTACTCATTTTTAGTTTCTATTTGTGTGGAATACTTTTTTCCACTCTTTTGCCTTGAGTCTATGTGAAGAAAGGATTAAAAGTTTAAAAGTATATCATAACAAAGACAGAGGTTTATAATGTCCAAGGATATAAGTTACAGAACTTCTTTTTCTTTTCTTTTTTTTTTTTTTTGCGGTTTTTGGCTGGGGCTGGGTTTGAAACCACCACCTGCAGCATATGGGGCAAGCACCCTACTCCTTTGAGCCACAGGTGCCACCCCCAGTTATAGAACTTTTTATAAATATTTTTTTCTCTTCTTCAGACCTATTTAAAAGTTTAGTGAAGTAGTTATTTGTCCATTAAGAGTGGATAGTAAAAAAATGGTGGTTGTATAAAATATCAGAATCAAATTGGTTTCTTGGAGATAGCATATATATGGGTTGTGCTGTGGGGCATTTAGACTGTTTCTTTCAATGTTAATATTGATATGTAAGACACTGTTCTGGTCATCATGCTAATTGTTGGTTGTTGCCTGGTTGCTTTTTTTCCCTCCCTTGTGCTACTGTTCTATAAGTGTTATGAGCTTTAACTTCCAGGTGTTTTTACATTGGCAGGTTATCAATTATTCTGTTTCATGTATAGAATGATTTTAAACATTTCTTATTGGGCAGATCTAGGGGTAAATAATTCCCTTAGTGTTTGCTTGTATGGAAAAAACTTTATTTCTCCTTTGTTTATGATATCTAATTTTGCAGGACACCAAATTCTTGGCTGAATTATTCTGTTTAAGATGTAACCCCAATCTGTTCAGGCTTGTGAGGTTTCTGTTGAGAAGTCTGCCATTATTCTGATGAGTTTTTGTTTGTAGGTTACTTGGTGTTTTCTTTTCTTTTTTTTTTTTTTATTATAGATAAAAATATGCACCATAGATGTGGCCCAACCCATTACCCTCCCTCCACCCAAACCACCCCCCTCCCTTCCCCTTCCTTGGTCCTTTCCCCATAGTCTTGTGGTATAGTTGGGTTATA
>CAUYPK010022840.1:0-13089 GCA_963574355.1 Loris lydekkerianus
GTGGGGCTTTGGTGTGTGCCACACCTTTTGGGTGCAAGACACGATTGTAAGAGGGACTTTACCTAAAAAATGCAATCAGTGTAACCTGGTTTATTGTACCCTCAATGAATCCCCAACAATAAACAATAAAGAAATGAAAAAGAAAAAAATTAAAAAAAAAAAAGGAAGGAAGGAAGGAAGGAAGGAAGGAAGGAAGGAAGGAAAGAAAGAAAGAAAGAAAGAGGGAAACATAGGAACATTGAAGTTTTACTGCCCTTTCAGATTCACTCTCAGGTGGAGCCCCTAGCCTGTGGGGTCACTGTGAGGCCGCCCTCTGCACCTATGGGTCACGTCACTGCACCTTAACAAGTGACAGGGCTGGGTGGGGCCCCCAGTCCCATGTGCACGCAGACCTCCACTGCGTTCAGGCTTGGGTGCTCACTGCCCCATGACCCTGAAGAGTGTGCTACCCTCTTTTCTGTCCCATTTTCAACCTTCAGGACATGTTTCTGACCCTGAGGAGGGGCCAGGTGCTATCCAGCTGTGTTCCCGGATCCACAGCCCCTGTCCAAGCCACGCAGGGCTAGCACTGGGGCCTGGCGGCTGGTGACACGCCCTTGCCCCACCCACCCACCCCCCTCATCGCAAGCCCCTTCCCATCCTCAGATCCTAGGTGACCTCTGAAGGCTCCTTCTGCAGAGCAGGGCCCAGAACCTCGGCGCAATCCTCCCACTTCTACCGCAGGTCTCCAGTCAGAGGACCGGCTTTGTGGAAAAGTTGGGGGCCTAGTGGGATGCTGGCAAAGCTTTGGGATGCCTCTCTGTGCCCCAGACACAGCGTGACATCCTTGCTAGGCACCCAGGGATGTCCACCCTGGAGAGGATCCCACAGGCACCAGCTGCGGGTTTGTCCCTCAATAGGGGCTTGACTGGGCTCACCAAACCCAGGTCCTATGCTGCAGGACCTCACAGGTGGTAGCTCTGCTCTCTGGGAAGAGGGAGCCCTTTTCCCCCCACCTCAGCCCCATGATGCTCAGTCTGGCACCCACACAGGCACTTGCACAAGGCTGGTGTCCATGCAAACCGGCCCCTTGTGGTGCACCAAGATGTTGCCACCACAGCTGCTCTGTGGACTCCACATAGAACTGTGCCCACCTCTCAGCCCCAACTGCACCCCAAACTCAGAGCAAACCTTCAGGGGCCTGAGGGAGGCCCATGGGAAGTCATCCCTGGCCCCCCGGGGTGCCCAGGTAAAGGCAATGGTGAGTTTGGTCCTTGTCCTCTCAGCACACAAGATAATGACCTCAACAGCGACCATGTCCTATCTCTGAAAATGGGATTCCCCACAGGCCCTACTGGGACCAGCCACATGACTATACAAAGGTCTCTAAGTGCTGATGTCATCTTGCTCATTCCTGAGAGCACAGGGACTCTCAGCCAGGGGTGACCCTTCCCCCAAGGACACTCACCAAGGAGCACTTTTACTTGTTACATTGGGGAGTTGTCACCTGCCATGTGGGGCCCTGGAACACTGCCTCACCCCCACAGTGTGCAGGACGCCCCACAGAGAGTCCCCCAGCCCCAAATGTCAGCAGGGCTGAGGCTGAGAGTCTCTGTGTGAGCGTGAAGGGTCGTCCATCCATCCATCTATCACGTATCTACGGTCTATCTATAATCCATCTATCATCCACATATCTGTTCTTTCCATATATTATCTATCTTCTATCTATACATCTATTTTTGTATCTATGATTTATCTGTCATTTGTCTATTCCATCATCTATCACCTATCAATCATGTATCTATCATCTACCTATCATCTATCATCTATCTATAATCTATCTTCTATCTATCTCTATACATGTACATATCTCTCATCATTTTCTTTTTTTTTTTTTTTTTTTTGAGACAGAATCTCACTATGTCCCCCTTGGTAGAGTGCTGTGGCATCACAGCTCACAGCACCCTCCAACTCCTAGGCTTAAGTGATTCTCTTGCCTCAGCCTCCTGAGTAGCTGGGACTACAGGCGCCCGCCACAACACCCAGCTATTTTTTTGTTGCAACTGTCATTGTTGTTTAGCAGGCCTGGGCCAGGTTTGAACCCACCAGCCTTGGTGTGTGTGGCTGGCATCCTACTGACTGAGCTATGGGCACTGCCCATTTTCTCTCTCTTTATCTCTATCAGTCAAGCTGCTAACCAATTGATCTGTGTATGGCAGAGGTTTGCAACCAGGGACAATTCTGTGGTCCCAGAAGACACTGGCAATGTTTGGGGACACTTCTGCTCGTCACAGTGGGAGAGGCAGGTGCTGCTGACACCTGGTAGGCAGGGCCCAGGGACTCTTCCACACCCCCCACAGTGCACAGGATGCCCCACAGAGTCCTCCAGCCCCAAACGTCCGCAGTGCCCAGGCTGAAACGCCTGCTTTCACCAGAAGTCATGTAACTGCCACCAAAACCCCTGTGGACACCAAGGAATAGTTTCTGCCTCTTGAGTTCATGACATGGGAACAGAGTTTCCTTCCCACAGCCCAGATCCACTGTGAGTCATTACCCTGGGGAGAGGAGGCCCTTGTTCGTGATGTGGGATCTTTCTTGGGGTCCCCAGACCTGGGCAGAGCTGGCCTGTGCACCTAGGGATGCGCATTTTTCTGCCCAAACTCCTCAGGATACTGTACACTGACTAAGCCCGGCCCAGCCACATCAGAGGCCCCGCAGGGTTCCCAGGGCCAGGCTGGGGGCTTCATTCTCTGGCCCAGAGCCCCCACCCCAAGTTCCAGGAAGCAGATACTCTCTCAAGCCCCCAATCTTGTAGACACGCCTTGTAGAACCATTTTTAAGCACACAATTCCATGGATAAAGTGCATTGACGTCACCATGCAGCCATCTCCATGGTGTGTTTGTAGACTTCATCTTCTGAAACCAGACCTCTGTCCCTTAATCATCAAGTCCCCTCCCCTCTCCCCCCGGCCCCAGCACCCACGTTCCACTCTGTGTCTCTGTGACTTTAATGACTCTGAGGGCCTCCCACAAGTGGGATCCTGCAGTTGTGTCCTGTTGCACCTGACTTGTTTGCCTGAGCACGACGTCCTGGGGTTCGCCATGTCACAGCAGGTGTCAGGGCTCCTTCCTATTCTGCACAGATGAACCATGTCTATTCATCTATCCTTCCACCCGTGGACACTCACATTGCTCCATGTGTTATATTCCTAACCACATCTGCTCATCCACCCGTCCACCTGTGGACACTCACTCTGGGTCCTAGTAGCAGGGGGCTGCACCATCACCCCTCAGAATAGCCCACCTGGGGGTCCGTCAGATGATGTGCCCTTTCAGATGTAGCCCAAACTAGGGCCAGGAGGACAGCAGTGAAACATTGTGCTTGTGGTCTGTCACGGGCACTGAAAGACCAGGGATGGGTCCAGGCTGCCTCCACGCTGACCTGCAGCTGTTCCCAGCCCACGTTTACAGCACAAAGTATGTAGTTGTAACCCACCCACCTCCAGCCCCAAACCTAGTGTGGGAAGCAGCTTGGAGAGACCCCACAGCCTGTTCAAATGGGATCTAAAAACCATTCATAGGTCATGGACCTTCTGCACCTTAGCACCAAAATTGCAAAGCCACCTCCACTTTCCAGAACATTCCCCTAAGTAGAAATGAGAACAAGCAGATCTGCCCAAACAGCAGGAATCTGCATCACTGCTGAGGCCATTCACACCAATGGCAGACACACTCGTGTGCCCACAGGACGGACGCCTACAGGGAGACTTGCAGGGGGATTTTGTGGACGTTTGCAGACTCTTAAACAATATCCACAAAAAGTAAAAGATTTTCCAACAAACACCAAAAAGGCAAGAAGCCCATATGAGAAGTGGCGTTTGCCGGTGAAGCCAGAGAGTCTCAGACATGGACGCCTGTTGTATCCTGCAGGAATGAGGTGCAGACACCTAACACCACTGGAAGCCCTGGAGTTTGCTTGGTGCGTCCCCAACAACCATGCCGTTTTCTTTGCAGTTTTCAGGAGAAGGTTGGGAGCTAAAGAAATACTGAAAATGGAAACAGCCATTTCATTTTAATCTAATTTGCTGGAGTGTCGTTAAACTCAAACAGCTTTTGCCTGGGAGGGGACTGTCCGATGACAATGTAGCTGCAGTCAGGGTCTTACCAGGAAAACCAGCAGGCTCCCCACGTGCTGAGTTAGCTGGCTACATCTCGGCTGCACTGTGGGGGGGAGCAGGGAATGGAGAGATGCTTACTTGGGGCACACTCCAAGAGTAAAACTCAGGCCTCAGGGAAGTCAGGACCAGTATGGTGGGGAAAGGAGGACAGGTCCAAACTCTGCAAACCCAGAACAGCCTTTCCGTGGGTTACACTGCCATCGTGTGGCCACATGGAAGCCAGAAACTACAGACTCGGGGTGGCCAGGCTGTGCTGTCACTGGCAAGGATGTCCTGTCTGTGGCAGGGCCGTCATGTCTCTGGCAGGGATGTTCTGTCTCTAGCGTGACCGTCCTGTCTCTGGCAAGGCTGTGCTGTCTCTAGCATGGTCATGCTATCTCCAGTGGGCCCATTCTGTCCTTGGAGGGGCCAAACCCATTCTTGCTGAATGTGTTTCAGGAGAGAAACAGTCACGCTTGTTACAATTATGTGTTCCTTATGCACTGGGGTGAGGGCTGTGGAAATTGGGGTATGGCCTGGATAGTCTGCGTTTAGGGGAATCATCATTGTTTGTAGATGTCATGTGACCATTATTTTTAAGAGATATATCCTGATATATTCTGAGCCTGGGGCATTATTTTCATCTAGTTCAGAAAACTATATATATATACATAATTTATAGTTATAAACACACATATAGAGAGATTGAACATTATGGGTTAAATTATTTCCCCCAAAAGGAAACACTGAAGCCCTAACTCCCAGCACATGTGCACAGGACCTTACTAGGGAACAGGGTCTTTACGGATGTAATCGGGTCGCAGTGGATTCAGGTGAGCCCTAAACCCACTGACTGGAGTCCCCCCCCCCCCCATTGGGAGAGAGACTTGAACTCACTCACAGAGGAAGAGGCCCCATGAGGACAAGCAGGGCCGGGGTAACGTGGCCACGGGACCAGGGAGGCCACGGGTTGCAGCCATGGAACTGGGAGAGGCCTAAGTGTCGTCCCTCAGAGCTGCAGAAGGGTTGGCCCTGCCGACACCTTGGTTTTGGGTTTCTGGCCCCAGAACTGTGAAAGGATAAACTTCTGGGATTTGGAGTCACCTCTTTCCTTAATTGAAAGTGAGGAGGGGCCGGCCCCATTTGCCCGAGGTGATGGTTCAAACCCAGCCCTGGCCAAAAACTGCAATAACAACAACAAAAAAAGACAAAGTGAGGAGGGAAGGGGACACCTGCGGCAAATGAGAGGTGTCTTGCAGGTGGGAGCTGTGTTCACAGACAGGCCCGCTGCAGACACAGGGAAAATGCTGACTCAGTTAGGGTCCCGAGACTGAGCAGTGGCGGGTGGGGCAGCTGCCCCTAACCCTCTCCGGCCTCCCTCTGTCCTCCCACCATTGTGCAGGTTTGTGAGTGGGCAGGTATCTCACCTTCTCCAAGCCCCAGTTTCCTACTGTGCAACTTGGAGCCACAACAAGACCCACAGATGGAACCAGCAGTATCAGTTACCTTTGCTGGTACTGCATTAGGCCCTGGGAAGGTACCACGGTCATCTACAGAAGTGAACCCTCACACATCACCTGTAGGGATAAAAACCCTGGTGTGGCCACTTTGGTGGGTCCCAGAAATATGAATCACACACTGACCCTGACCCGGCCCTTCCACCCCCAGGCTACACTCAGGACACTTGGAAACACCTGGCCACACAGAGACACCTGTGAAGATATTCACAGCGGTACTGTTGACCTCAGCATTTTTCAACATCATCATGGTTCCTTCCCAGTCTCCCAGGCCATGCACATGATAAATCAGGGGTCCTCAAACTGCAGCCAGCGGGTCACACGAGGCAGTGTGATTGCATTTGTTCCATTTTGTTTTTTTACTTCAAAATAAGATATGTGCAAAATATGTACATAGGAATTTGTTTATAGTTGTTTTTTTTTTAACTATAGTCTGGCCCTCCAACAGTCTGAGGGACAGTGAACTGGCCCCCTGTTTAAAAAGTTTGAGGACCCCTATTAAATCTTTCTCCAGAGCTGGGACCTACAGGGCCAGCCCCTTACAAGTCAGAGCCGGCAGCCACCTATGTGGCATGTCTCTAGGGATCCCAGGAACACCACCCTCCATCACCAGCATCCAGAAACCCCAATTTCCCTCCCAGCCCAGCTACAGGTGTCCGAAAGGTCTTGCTTTCTTCTTCAGGGTAAAAACATTAAAGGCAGCTGTCAATACACTCATTTTACCCGGGTGGTGAAATACATTAGAGGTGGGCCAGCCATTAACACCTCTGCCCCAGCAGCCACAGCGAGTTTATCAGGATCCCTGGCAGGGCCCCAGGTCCCAAAGACCAGGACACAAAGCAGTGGCAATGGGTGGGTTCTGGGAGTTTGTAGGGTGAAGTTCCCTGGGGCCCCAGCCTGCAAAGACTTACTGCATGGGTAAGTCTGCCACCCCAGACCTTCCCAACTGCCCCTCTCCACACCTTCAAGCCCTGGCCTGTGTCCTGCAGCATGAAAAGTACAACTTAGAGGGCGGGGAGCCCTGATAAATGGCCTTCTATCTAAGGGCCTGAGTGACCACCAAGCCATGGTGAGGGTCAGTCAGCCAGTGTCCCAGCCACTTTGATACTTGGGGGAACGTCCTCAGGCTGGAGATCTGCCTCACGGGACACAGACCAAGGAGGACCTGCTGAGTTGAGGACTTACAGAGAGACGTTGCAGGGGAGGGCATTTCCAAGACTCCCACACAGCTTCCCCGGTACAAAACTTACATTTTGGTGAATTTGATAACACAAGTTTCCAGATGTCAAGAAAATCACAGGAGAATGATAAAGTGTGAGATGTTCTTACCAAAGCTCTCAGCAATCAGTGCATAAAATGGCCATACAAGCTCCAGTGGTTCTCAACCTTTCTAATGCCACAATGTATTTTCATTGTTAAAAGGGGGTCTCAACCCACAGGTTGAGAACTACTGAGCTAGGGGAAAGAGAAAAGGGGAAGAAAGACCAGCACGGGCATTTCACAGGCAAAAAGTGCAGCTCACTAAAAACGTAGAGAAGTTTAACCCCACTGGCTGGTTTAATCTCCAAAATAATACAAAGTGAGGCAACAAAAGAGTCTGATGAGGGCCGGGTTGTGTCCCCCAGAAAGATGTTGAAGCCAGGACCCTGGTAGCTGCCAATGAGAACTTACTTGGCAACAGGGTCTTTGCAGATGTAATCAGTGCAACATCTTAAGATGAGACCATCCTGGATTAGGAGGGCCCTAAACTCAGTGACAGGTGTTCTCCTAAGAGAGACAGCAGAGGAGACACAGACACAGAGGAGAAGCCACTTGGAGATGGAGACAGAGACTGGAGTGATGTGGCCACAAGTCCAGGGATGCCTGGAGCCCCCAGGGGCTGGGAGAGGCAGGAAGGAGCCTCCCCTGGGGCCTGTGGAGGGAGCAGCCCTGAGACCCCTGCTCCTGGGGTCAGACTCCTGGGCTGGGGGAGGGTGAATTCCTGTTGTTTCAAACTTCAGTTTGTGGCACTTGGTTACAGCTGCCCCAGGCACACAGAGGAGAGCCCCTTCCAATTGTGGAGCTGGTGTCTTGAACGCAGAATAAGGGACAGGCTGTTCCACAGCCCCCAGGCTCCCGCAGACAACACCTTCTAGGGAAACAGTCTGGTGTCAGGTAGCAAAGTCTTCACAAAGCGCATCCAGCACCTTCCTTCCAGGCATTCGTCCCAAAGCCATAAATCAATCAGTGCACAGACAGTAGTACTGGGTACTATCCTCACAGAGTAATTTATGGTGTTGAATTTAGAAATAGGCACAAAGCCAGCTTTGGGGAGAGGGTAAAGGACCTGTTGAACCGTCTCACCTCAACGCCATCCTTAGTTTGAGCGAGAAAAGCTGTCTCTAAAGAGTTTTAGTGGCAAGGAAGGCTCTCATTACCCCATTTCAGTGGAAACATTCTGGGAATGAAAGCACACCTTATCAGTAAGGGGGATCCCAATTTATAAAAACACTGTATGTGTCCATTATCTGTGCCCAGAGACAGGGTGATCAGTACCTGTGAGACAAAGCTGCTCAGAAAGGATCAGGAGGAGTCAGAATCTCTCTTTCCAACCACCCCAGAGGCTGAGGCTATTTACACCTTCTAGTTTTTCAAGTTTTTCTCAGATACTACATTTCTCCCATTATCTTTTCCAGAATTCTCTGTAAGGAGCCTATCTGGATTTCTTTTGCAATCAGAAAGGAGCCTGGAGCATGTCATTATTTTTAAAAAGGCAAGTGTTGGTTTCTTTCTGGCTCTGTCTGGAGGATTCAACCCTGTGACCTGCCCATGCAGCCCAAATTCCCCATCTTGGGAGGCACATGAGGGAACAGTGGGTGTGGCAGGAAGGATCAGAGATGATGCCTCCCCAGGGGAGGAAGGGGGTGCCCTCTGCCGGGGAGGCACCAAGTCCCAGCCTGGGTAAAAAGGAGCTGTTACATACAGACCCCTTGTCCTACTTTGCAGGTGCCAGAGTCAGATGACAACCTCAAGCCACCCGCCTCTGTGGCCCACACAGGTGAGTGACAGGTGAGCCGCCCCCTTCTGGGCCCCGCATCTGTGCCCCGCATCTGTGCAGGGCAGGCGACCCCGGCCCAACATCACAGACTCCAGCCTTTTTACAGGAAGCCAGGAGCATCTGTGTGGCCGGTGAGGTAGCCGGGAGGCAGTGGGAAGATTAGAGCGTCCAGGCATTTGCAGATGTGGGCAGACATGGCCGAGGTGGCATGACCCAGGCTTCTGCTATTTCCTACACACAGCTCATGTGATGTTAGGACTCATGTACCAAGAGTTTTCAGGAGGTCCTGAATGATACTTGTCCAGAGCAAGTTCTCGCTGTTGGCTAGAGGCTCTGAGGCCACTAAAGAAAGACCACAGATCTCAGCCATGGGGCACGGAGCAATTGGCAGAATTTATGGGGCTGGTAGGGCCCTCTCTGGGGTGGCATCGTTTGGGGGTGGTATCTGGAGGCACGTGGGGTCCTGGCAGTGGTATCTCCAGCCCAACTCTATCTAACGGGTGTGTGGAGCCTGTTATCAGTGGTGGCCACTGCCACTGGACACCAATACCATTGTGAGAACCCTGGGCCGCCCAGTGGTCAGGCACCGGGGCTTGGTATGGACCTTTTAGGAGGGGGGACACCCAAGAGACGTCCTCCTATGTCATCCTCCCTGGCGGCTCAGCATGGACATGCCAGGGGGGTCAGGGGACGGGGTAGCTGGAGCCTACAACTGCTTCCTCATCTGCTGGCTGAGCGATGTCCACATTTGGGAGGAAGTGGGTTTGAATTCAGCCATGACAGCATCACCGTTTTCTTCTCAAAATCAGCCACTGGGCTAACCTAGAACCTGCATTCTCCAAGGAACCGGGAGGGAGATTTATTCAGATTTCACTGAACACCCTCATATCTTAGGGGTCTCAGCAGTGGGAGCTGCTCCCTCTGCATGGCAGACACAGCCCTCCGTGTTTGGAGGACACATCCTCCCGAATCTGCAATGTGGGACTTTCCCCAGGAGACATCACTGGGGCCCGAGGGACAGCAACAGCTTAATGCATGGGCCTCATAAAGTTTTTCACATGCCGTAAAGCGAGGTTTACCAGCCTACCTTGCAGGTCTCGACCCCTGACTCCCCACCCATCCCTCCCATGCCACCAGATGCCTGGATTGTGGAAAGCAGTGCGTGTGTGTGTGTGTGTGTGTGTGTGTGTGTGTCCATCAGAGGTCTGAGAACACTCGAGGCTGGAAACAGACAGAGGGAGCCACATTTGACAGCTGTGATCTTCACTGGGGCAGAGGGTGGGTCCAGACGTAAAGTCAGAAGTTAAACAGCAGCAAGCAGAGAGCCTGATGATGTTCCCTTAAAGGCCTGTGGTCTGCAAATGTAAGCGCCAATGTCTGAGACTTTTGGATAAACACTATTATTCACTCAAGCACTTCTTTTTGCATTTAAAGAAAAAAGGTAAACACAGTGAAATACCACCTCACAACCATTGGGATGGTTATTAGAACAAGTGTTGGCAAGAATGTGAAGAAATTAACACCCTCACACACTCATGAAGGGAAGGTAAATGGAGCAGCCACAGTGGAAAACAGGCACTTATTTTAAAAATTAAACATGGTATAAGCATGTGACCCAGAAATTCCCTTCTGAATTTCACCTGAAAGAAATGATCTGGGGACTCACATGGATATTTGCACAGCCACAGTCACAACAGCTGAGTGTGGGCTCGGTGTGGACTCGAGCTGGATGTCCGTGGACGGATGAGGGTGGTCTGTCCACACAGTGGGGTGCAATTCAGCCTTAAAAGGCAAGGGTGCTCTGACACCTGCCACAATGTGACTGAGCCTTGAGGCCATGATGCTCAGTCAGGCACCAAAGGAGAAACACCATACGATTCCACGCCTGTAAGGTCCCCAGAGTCGCCAAATCCACAGTGACAGAGAGTAAGCCAGGAGGTGCTGGGGGCTGGGGACTCAGTGTTTGTGCACAGAGCTTCAGTTTGGGAAAATGAGAAAGAGTTCAGGATAAGGAGGGCAGTGACAGGTGTACAATCTTAGGGTGTTTTTTATATCAATGAACCGTACACTTAAAAACAGTTAAAGCAGCAAATGTTATGTTGTGTGTATTTTACTCAATAAACCAACAGAAATGGGATAAACAGCAAATGTTACTTAGCCACTGAGGGAAGCCCAGGCACATCTCATTTGCCTCCATTCATTCTGATAATGAGCTTCAGCCGAAAGCTTCGGACATGTCAAAAACTAGATATTTGGTTTGAGATCTGCATGAGTCCATGCTTCCTGGGGTGTTCAGATTCTTAATTGCAAAATAATTAGAGAAAATTGGTGACTTCTTTCATCTGTATCTAATCTTTCATCTGTGTCTAATGAAAGCTCCGCAGCTCCTCGGGCTGAAGTTAAAGTCCACAGGCTGCAGGTTTTATTCTAATGATATTCTGAGGCTCAGTTAAAAAAAAAAAAAAAAAGAATGTTTTGTAACATTTGGGCATTTTTATGAAATTTAGGGAGGAATATTTTATTTCTTTTAGTTAAATGTCTTTAAAGGCCCATCCCTTTCATTGTCAGGCAATTTATAGCAAAAAGAGTACTGTTTTTATTTTCACCTGTAATAAACTCAGAAAAGTAAACAAAATCACAAAACAGACAGAAGGCTCTCAAAATTATATCAGCAGATACATGAAAGAGAATTGTAGTCTGCTGCATCTAGAAACACGAAAAGGGAAAAATGGAAAATGAGCCTTTGGGGGGAATCATCGTATTTTTGAATGACGTGTGAACTGAAATCTCTAATTATTCTTTTACCTTCTATTAATTAGATAGTGTCAGGAAAAGGGCAGGAAACCCCAAAGAAAGTTTAACCACAGCCAGGAAAGTTAATGCTTCATGAAAAGCAATGTGTTTGAGTTGTAACTATCCTGTTGCATTTCAAACAAGGTGTGACCAAAACCTCCAGCTCAGACAATCGTCTTTAATAGTAGAACAAAGCGCTCCACCTGGGGGGACCAGGTGCCGACACTGTCCCTAAGTCACATCGCACCCCCATCCAAGTGCCAGTAGGTCCCACCACAGCTCTTGGCTTCATTTACGTTTATTCTTCACAGAAAAAAAAAAAAAAATGTGCATTGTTGCCATGGGTTGAACTATGTCCCCCAAATCACGTATGTGGCTGTCTCAACTCCTGGGGCCTCAGATTGGGACCTTATTTGGAAATAGGGTCTTTGCAGGAGTTATGACATTAAGATGAGGTGTTCTTATACAAAAAGAGAAATTTGGACACAGAGAGAAAACCACGTACAGATACAGAGGGAAGACGGCCACAGCCCTGAGAGACATAGCCACAAACCAGGAACCAGAGGAGGCGAGGACGAGGCGAGGACCCAGCAAGACCAGGTGAGGCCGAGGCAAGGTCAGCTCTCTCCCAGAGCCTTTATGGAAGCTCGCCTGCCAATCTCTGATGCCAAATTCTGGCCCCAAAATTGTGAGAGGAGCAGCTTCTGCTGTTTTAATGCCCCCTCGGTCGTACTTTGTCACGGCAGCCCCAGGAAACCAACATGCACAGCTAGAGGCTGTGATAGCTGATGACACAGAGGCAGAGGAGCTAAGGAAAGGTCCCGCAAGCCCTCAAGACTTCTCCAAACAGCATCCCCGAACCATGAGGACTGAGTTTGGGGTCACCTGTCCCACCACCTACTCTCTCCTCTGTGGAAACATGAAACAACAATGTCTCCTCTGCTGTGCAATGTTGCTGCTCAAACAGACAGGAGCCATCCTGGGTGAAATGATGCGGCCTGTGGGCCAGGGGTGCATGTTTTGTCAGATCCCACCTGGACAACTTACACAGTGTCTGAATCTGCACTGGATAAAAACAGTCAGTGGAATAACTTGCCAACAAGTGGGACCCCCTACCTTGGTGATGTCCACAGCTACAGCCCCAGGGTATTTTTCATCGCTCATAAATAACACACAGGAGCTGGGAGCTCATGATGGAAGGGGTGGGATTTACAGCCATGAGGTGGCCTGTGACAGGACCCACCTATGTGTCCCACACAAGTCCCATTGCACAGGAGCATGAAGAATGTGCCAGGAACTCCTGTTTCAACATTACCATTATCATGTATATTTAAGGTATATTATTTTGAATTCTACCAAACGTGTAGTTTTTAGTGAACAGAAAAGTACCTATACTTATGGTGTATGACACGCCGTTCTGAAATCTATCCACATGCTGGAATTAGTCCATGTCTCCTTCACCCTTGGGTGGTGCCTGTGGCTCAGTGAGTAGGGCGCCCGCCCCATATACCAAGGGTGGCGGGTTCAAACCCAACCCCGGCCGAACTGCAACCAAAAAATAGCCGGGCGTTGTGGCGTGCGCCTGTAGTCCCAGCTGCTCGGGAGG
>CAUYPK010022842.1:0-22515 GCA_963574355.1 Loris lydekkerianus
AGGGAGTGGGTGAGGGAAAGGAATAGAAGAAAAAAAAAAAAAAAAAGAAAGAAAATAGTGGCTAATTCTCACATAAATTGGATTTAATTTTGACCAAAGTACATTACTTAAACATTAATTTTTAATTCAACTTGTTAATATATTATTTAGGATATTGCATCCTCATTTATAAGTGACATACATTTGTAATTTTCCCTGTATAATTAATAATTTTTTTCTCCAATTTTAATATCAGGCGTGCCCGGATCAGGTAGAATGATTTTGAAGTATTTCTTCTTTTTCTATTGTCTATAAGATTTGAAATGATCTTTTTTTTGAAATTATCTTTAACTTTTATTTATAAATATTAGTTGTCTATTTTTTGAGACTTAAAAAAAATAATAATAAGAAGAAGTTAACTGAAGACTCCATACTGAATCTCAGAGTCAAAGCATTCTATAATAGAAACGGATGAGGGGTCAACTGGAAACTGTCCATGCCTACATTACATCTATCAGGAGCAAGTACAGTGCTTGGTACAATGTAGAATCCTTACTTTGCATATACAAAGAGCTAATCCGAAAAGGGTTCTGTCTGGGAAAATATAAATGGCCCTAGACAAGGAGCTCCTGTGACAACTGCTGGGGATCCCCTCCACTGTGCCAGAGGCTTTGCTTTCCTTACTTCACAATAAATTCTCCTGTTGTCACTTACTTGCAGTCTGTGAATTCATTCTGTGATTCCTGAGACCAATGACCCAGCAGGAAAATCCCAGTGTCAGCCCTCTCAGTGATTTCTTACCTTGGCTGCTCCTCTACAACTGTGATAGTTTAGTACATAGTTTTGGATAATAGTTATGATTGTTTTATGGAATTTCTCTTCCTGAAAATTTAAATTGATTATATTTGAAAATAATTCTTAGGCCACATTTTAGGATAGTTGTGTGGATGCCTGTATTTCTTTATAGCTCACCACCCCCAGAGGCACACTAGATAAGGGATTCTGGGAAAGGAAATGTGGCCCAGCCAAGAAGACACGCTTGTGTTGTGAAAGAACGGAAATTTCTCAGCATGTCAGTCTCAAGGCTTCTCCCTACCCCCGTCTCAAACCATTCATTCTTTTCTCTTTGGGAAGTTAGGTGGAAAACAAAAAAGAACATTTTAAAACTCATTTGTACCTTAAAGTGTAGTCCCTCAGGAGCAGACTTTTATATCACTTGGAAACTGTTCAGAGGAGCAAAGTCCCAAGCACCACCCTCTCAAATTTACCAAATCAGAAGTTCTGGGAGTGGGGTTTAATGATTTCCGGTCTAACCATCTTTCCTGGTAATTCTGAGGCACACTAAAATCTGAGCAGCACCGTCTTCTACCCCAGGCCTGCTTGCAACTCTGATTTCCAAACAGTTTGCTTCTTACACTTTCAATATTCTAGCCACAGCTTCAGCTCTTACACCTTCAGGATAAGAAATATTACTGTTTTGAAGAAAAATCTTGTCTGTATTCTCCCAGTTGCACAGCTCTCACTTGGCAGAACATGGGGTATTAGCGCCTCATATCTCGTCCCAGCTTCATCTAAATTTCATTGAATCCGGCTGCCATTTCACACTGTGTGGGATGATGATGGGAACTTACCTGGTTTTACTGTTTTTACTATAGATGAAGGTTTCATGTCTATTTTATTGTGATTTACATCACTTTTAATGTCTGTCAAACAATCTTGGGAATATGTACCAACTCTGTCTTGGAGGTCTCTCAGAGCACTGCATATGTATTAGACACTAACGTCTAATGGAATGTAACTTCTTTGTGTTAAAATATAAACTTCCTCGCAATGTCATGGTTTCAGGTACACCCGAGAGCTATTTCAGTGCATCATTATCTCCAATGAGATGGAACCAGTATCTGGGGTTATTTCTCTCTAACAGCAGAGAGGTGTACGAATCATGCTGGAGAGTAAAGTAGATTGTCCCCAGTATTGACTGAAAAGAAACTGGTATTTTAAAAAAGCATAGTTCCACTGCTTATTAGAAGGCTCTGAAGAACTACTTTTGTTTTGCTATCTTGATAAAAATTCAGATCACACATTAGATTCTCACTGGTGCTCTCAATAAAGAACAGCGTGCCGAAGGAAACCGACTACTGAGGTTAGGGAAAAAGAAACGTGTGCAAACCTACGGTCTGTAGAAAAACACCTACTTTGGCAGGCAGGCAGACCTAGAGGAATTACTACTCTAAATGCTATGTCTCCGAGGAAGAAGCATAAATCTATGCAAAGGTACCAGTCAAATGAAAAAGTGTTATCAAGTTAAAGAAAGGGTGTAGATAGAGGGAGATGTAAAAAATTGGAATTCTCAATGCAACCAACATACTGTAATTACATAAAGCCAAATCAAATCAATTACAAGGGAAAAATAATAAACCCTCTACTAAGTGAACATATTTTAACACACTTATTTTAGTAATTGATCCAGCAAGAAAAAAATAAATGAAGTATCTGAATAACATAATTAATATGCTTGGACATTTGTACAAAGAAACACAATCACTTTTTTTCTCAGCAAATATGAGTCATTTGCAGTTTTCACAGGCACAAGGCCATGAAGTAAAACTAAAGAAAGTTCAGATAACAGCTTTCATTCATTCTCTACAATTAACTAAATTAAAATTTAGAGAAATACAACTTTTTAAACTAAGTAGAGTTTACTTAGGCAAAAACACTTCAACACATTTATGGTTTAAAAAATTCCTACTGGAAATTAGACCTAATGTAGAAGTAGCATTAAATAGTCAAAAGAGTGAAAAGGCAACCACGGTACAGGAAAAATATTTACAAAGTGCCTATCTGATAAGATGTTAATATCTGAAATATATGAGGAACCCCCTATCTCTCAATAGGGAAAAAACATTTAACTCGATTAAAATAGACTCAAATAGAAATTTCCTCAAAGAAAACATAAAAATTGTCAACAGGTGTATGAAAAGAGGCTCAGCATCAGTACTGATTAGGGACATGCAACTTAAATCTGCTATGATACGTATCACCTGGGGCTTGGAAACAGTTCCACAGTGCACTGGTTATCAGCGGGCCTGAGTCCAGTAGGAGAGAACACACTCTGGGTAACATGTGAAAGATGTAGATTTGTTACTTACAGATAGTATAGGACAACAGAAGCCTGGGATTTATGTGATTTGGTCTCCAAGGTGCACAAAAGCTGCCCTGGGAGACTGGAGTTTTAATGGTGTGTGTTCCCTGTGTACCGTGAGTGAGAGACTCCTGGGTACAGCCTTCTACGGCTTACATCACCTCGGGAAAGTAGGACGTGATGAACTGAGGCACTGAGGAGCATCCCATCTCTAGGCGAGAACCAGAACAGAGCCTGAGCTATGCCAGCCACTCCCTGTTCCTCTCAGGATGTTACCTTCCCTCGTACATCTGCAGTTACTTCAGCCAAAGAGAGAGAAGAGGGCAGCAGGACTGGAAGGCAAGGCAGAAAACTGTCCCACATATAGTTAGAATGGCATATTATAAAAAGAACAGATAAAACAAGTGCTGGTGAAGATGGGGAGAAATGAAAACCCTTATGCATGGTTGGTAGGAGGGGAAAATAGAAAATGTCACTGTCAAAAACAGTATAGCACTTTTTCAAAAATTAAAAAGTAGAACCTCTGTATGATTCAGCAATACTACTTCTGACTATCCAAAAGAATTGAAATCAAGATCTTGAATAGATAGCTGCATTCTACATTTCTTGCATCAATATCCACAGTGGCCAGCACAGGTAAACAAATGTCTACCAACAGATGAAGGGATAAAGAAAATGTGGAGTAGAATAGTTATGAGAGGCTAGGAAAGGAAACAGGGAGCCGGGGATAAAGGGCAGATGGTTCACAGGTCCAAAGTATAGTTAAATATTTAGAATGAATGAACAATATTTGTTAGCACACCACAGTGATTATGGTCAACACTAAATTATGATATACTTTAAATGAACAGAGTGGAATTGGAATGTTAACACACACACACATACAAATAAATGCTTGAGGGAATGGGTACCACAATTACCCAGAATCGATTATTATGTATTGCATGCCCATATAAAATATCACATGTGTCATATGAATATGTGAAATTATGTACCTAGGAGAATTAAATATTTAGAAAGCCAAAAAGGGAAATGTTTCATACGCATTGCAAAATATACATTCAATACATATAATGAAATATTATTTGTCTTAAATAAAAAAATCCCGCCATATGTGACGATGTGATTGAAACTTAAAGTCATCATGCTGAGAAATAAGCCAGTGAAAGAAGGACAAATACCCAGGATTTGACTTATAGGAAGTATCTAAATAAGTCAAATTCATACAGGTAGAGAGTGGAGTGGTGGTTGCCTGTGGTTGTGAGTAGAGAGCAGTTACTGTTTCCTGGGTATTAAGCTGAGAGGAGTTACTGCTCAATGGGTATTAAGCTTCAGTTATGCAAGATAAAAAACTTCTGAAGGTCTGCCGTAGAACATTGCACTTATAGTTAATGATAATGTACAATTAAATATTTGCTAAGAGGTTAAATCTAAAGGTACACATATTTAACCACAATAAATAAATATAACTTTCATAAAAATGGCAAAATATGGAATATGCAGGTACTAAGTATTTAAGCAAAATTCTACTTACATAATTAATTTAGAAAAGAAGACTAGATTGGCATTAACAAGTTGAATAACCAACCTAGAAAGATTAGAAAAGGAGCAAATAAAATTTGCAGTAGCAAAAAGAAGAAAATAAAAATAATCTAAAGCCTACCGGGGGTGGAGATTTATAATTATAAGAGAAGAAAATGAATAGAAATCTTAAGTTATAGGAGACTATTAAAACGAAAATGGAATATTTTAAAAACAATAAAATAGACTAATCTCAGAAATTACTACATAAAAAGAAAAGAGCACATCTACCTTTGTTAGTAATATATATGGCAGAGATTTAAGAGACAGTGCATATAAAATAATACTTTATACAGATACATTTGAAAACCTAGATAAAATGCATACATTCTTAGAAAATCAAAACTCACCAAAACCCAGCTCAGTATTAAATAGGAAATCTAAACAGTTCTAATAATTTAAAAGCACTGACCCTGGAATTGGAAATATTTCCTTAAAAAATATACTCAGAAGGGTTTGCAATTCAGTTTTACTTAAAATTCATTGAAAAGATAAATCCACTATTACAGAGTTTTTCATAAATTAGAAAATGAATGGCATGAGTCTGGTGTAAATTTGAGACTAAGGGAAATTGTGTAGGCTTTCCTCAGACATTAATGCAAGAATAATATTTTTTAGGCTTATTGCATTCCAAGCTGGGTAATTCCCGCCTCACCCCCCTTTTTTCTAGCTGTTCAAGAAGTATACTAGGTATCCTGACAAGGTATCTATTTTGCTTTTTTTTTTTTTTTTTTGCTTTTTTTCCTGAGCTTTCAACATATGTTGATTCTTTCCTTATAGCCTAGACAAAAAGTGCGGACATTTCGGCTACAATACTGGTGCAAAGGACCTCCAAACTGGCTCTCACTTGTTATATATTCCATTATAAAAACACGTATCATTAAGAAACTGGAAGGTTATTTATGCTATAATACATATTTTACCTACTTTAATTTTTAAAGTATAGTGATAATTCTAATAGTGTATTTAACTTCTATACTTTAATTTTTATCTTATTTAAATAAAAAAGCACATTTATTTCTTTATAATATTTTAAGACTTGTTTCTAATACTTGAGATTGAGCAGAAGTAGGTTTATTTTATTCATTTCTGTGGAAATGCCCCAACGGGAATAGACCTTGATACAACAAATAACGTTCATTGGGACACTTCACCGATTGTGTTATTTTGACACTTACTTGTAACATTATTTTATATTTCTATTTAAATAATCAAAGAGATTATCTGAATATTCAAACTGATCTTACCCTGCATATTTGCAATTTATTAAGCACAGCTTTTATTCATTTAAAAAAAATCAAGGTTGGTATGAAAGTTGTGAGTACTCAGTAGACAGAAAAGTGGAGCTATGGTAATTATTTGGTTAGCTGACAATCAATAGGAGATTATAAGCACTAAAGTGAATTGAAGGTGAAGGTGGTGCTAAATTGTCTGGTTATGTGTATTGATCAAGTTAATAACATAATTGCAGAATCCCTATTTCCTTCTCTAACATACGTATCCAATTCCAAACATTTTAGTTCATTTGCTCCTTCAAGTGCAAAAGTTCATAATGATCATTTTCTCTTCAAAGCTGTCTGTCATTTTTATGTGTTTTGTTAAGAGAGGTTTAAGATTACTGTATTCTGTCACATTTAATACTTGCCTGTTCCTTATTGTTTCCTATTTTGCTCCATTTCTCCACTTTTCAATTTATTTATTTCTTCCCTATTTAAATCCCTTCTTTACTTTATGCTGATTTTCATCATCTTTTTTATTAAATCATAACTGTGTACATTAATGCATATGGGCTACAGTGTGCTGATTTGGTATACAATGTGGAATGCTTTCATCAAACTGGTTAACAGAAACATCACCTCGCTTACTTATTCTTTGTGGTAAGATCTTTATACTCTACTCTTAATCGTTTTCAAATGTCCTATTGCCTTGTGCACAAGAACACGGCTGATCTCATCCGATTTTCATCATCTTGTCCTTGCCATTTTCCTTCTATTCTGAGGCACTCCTTGTTTTCACACAATTATAGTTTAGTGAGAATTCATCACAAACAAAAGGAAGGAGCCTGTCTGGATATTTTGGTTACCACTAAAACCTGCCGCATCCTGGGAGCGTTCAGCTAAAGATAGACCTCAGACTGTTGCCTGAAAATATACTGTTTTTTCCTACGGTTTTCATTTGCAAAATGGAAAGTGAAAAATTTCTCAAAACTTGAATAAAATGGAGCCCAGTATTATAGTTACAACAAAACTTCTATGTGACTCATGAATGAGTAACATACTGGAAACACCAGTCTTGCCATATTTTACTCTACCTCTGTTCAGGATTTCTAAGCCTCAACTCCTGCCAGGGAGTTTCCAGTCTACTTGTCTACCTTACAAGTTCTGGAACTGCCAGTCCTTACAATCATGTAGGCCAATTCCTATAGATAGAAAAGTGTATGTGTGTGTGTGTGTGTACTGTATATATGTACTGAGGGTGCAAAAATGTATACACATTTTTAAAAAGGAAAATAACTGTAAAATTGTAATACTAGATACTGAAAATGTTTATCTTGTATATTATATCTTGTATCTCCTGTAAATGCAGAAGTTAAACATGACTAGTTCTGTTTCTAAAAAGAACCCTGGTTTATGTGTGTGGATGTATAAATAAAATATATATTATGTGTATTTTATACACATATATATACATGGTAGAACCTCAATAGTTGACCACCTCCTTAAATTGACCACCTCCTTAAGCTGATCTGATCTTCACAGACCAGACACGTACCACATGTAAGAATCAGCACAGTAGGCCTAATTGCTTATGTTGACCACCTTTGTATACTAACCACTTTGTTACAGTCCCTTGGGTGGTCAGCTTACACAGGTTCTACTGTGTGTATACACACACACACACACACACACACATATACATACATGCACAGTTAGCTTCACCCTTTTGTTGTGTTTGAATATCAACTCTCCAATTAATTATCTGTGTAACCTGGGCATGTTACACAAGCCTTCTCTGCCTGTGCTTGAGTTACTTAAGCTTCTTATCTTCAAAACAGGAAGATTAACATTCTCTATCTAAATGAATCAATGTTTAGAGCATTTGAAATAACATTTTCACAAATATAGTATTTAGGAAATGTTAATTGTAATTTTTATGTCATCTTTAAAGTATTACCCATGTAAGTGCAAAATATCACGTCAGATAGTGATAGATATAATGGGATTCATCTTCTCGATAATTTCTGAGACAAGTTGAAACATTTATTTCTCTGCTCAGTTGCTCTAGTTCTCCAACACCCAAAAGAGAGAGAATTGTCTGTTTAGTTCATGGTCCGAATTCTCCAACACCCAAAAGAGAGAGAATTGTCTGTTTAGTTCATGGTCCTAAAGCAGAGCTTCTCAAACTGTGGGTGGTCACCCCCTTTGTAACAATGACAATACATCCTGCATATCAGATATTTACATTACAATTCATAACAGTAGCAAATTACAGTTATGAAGTAGCAACAAAAATAATTTTATGGATGGGGGTCACCACAACATGAGGAACTGTATTAAAGGGTCGTGGCAATCGGAGGCATTAGGAAGGTTGAGAACCTGTAAAGTAACAAAAAGCACATGAGCTGCAGATTTCAACTGCTTTACTTTAGCTTTTATTAAAAAATAGATGAATGTAAGCTGGGGATATAGTAAGCTAAAAAGTCCCTTAACTTGCTTTTAAGTTTAGAAATTTTACATTTAAATCAATCTGTTCTTTATTTCTACACCACAGGTTGGAATCCCTGATGTCTCATTTCCACATAGTGCATGGAATTAGAACTCACGATGGTTTAAAAGCCTTATACCCTATTGATAAATGTTGTATCCAAACAAGAAAACAGTGTGCTTTCACTTGGTTTATAAGGTTATTTCTTTAAAACAAATTTTAAGCACTTGCATCGCAATTAAAATGGCAAAACAATCCCCAAATTAAAAGACTGTGGTGTAAAGTTGATTTTTCACCAAATAACAATCTTCATATTCTGCTCTAACAGAGGTAGGACAATCTCTAACTCTTGAGAATAGAAGATTCTATTTGAAGTGATGTATTAAAATAAGTTGTGAGTTCTTAGATTTCTTCATTTTAAGTATAAAAGAAGATCTTTACACCATGATAGAAAAAGCAATATATTAGAGCTTATCTAAACAAACCTTATAGTTTAAGAAGATATTACATTTTACTTGAGAAAGAAAGAATGTAGTGTGTAAACCTGGATCTTCTTGCGTTCATGTTTTTCCTTTCCCTCTTTGAGATGTTATCTTTTTTTGTGGATTCTGTTATAATTCATACATAAATTCATGAGATTCCCAAAATCTTTATTGATAGCTCCATTATATGCAATGTGATTCTCTCTGTATTACAACTGGAATTGCAAAACTCTATTTTTTGGTTTACTTAAAAATGTGCCTGGAGCACGCTATTAATGCTTTGGCTAAAATTGCCATCTAACCCCAGAAACATCTAGCCATAAAAGTGAACGATTTCTCTGGTGACACTCTCTGGTGACCAATGCTTTTTTTACTCCACCTCTTCAATTGAATCTGTGGATAATTGCTGTGACTACTTTCTACATATTTTTATGGATTTTTTAAAATTATATTTCACCACTAAGTGAAGCACAGTCTTAAAATAAAACACACCTGTCTATGTTTAAATCCCACTTCTTACATTTATTAGCTATGCTAGTATGAGAAGTTGCTTGTTTATTTTAACACTAAAGTAAAGATACTAATAATAACATAACCCAGAATTTATACTGAACATTTCCCTGTATGGTAACCATATTTATGCTATATTTTTGTTATTGTTGATATTTCCAGTAACATTGACGCAACTCTCTCAGATTTACAAATTTGGATGTTTTAGAAAAATAAGAGATTAATATGATGAAAAAAATTGTGACATCCAAATTTATCCTCCCACTTCTGGAAAGGTGTTACACATAGACCAGTTACATCTAAAAGAATATCCATGTTCATAGAGAACACTATTTTAAAATAATAAGTGTCATCAGTGAGCTCAAATTTTGAGACCACATTTTTCTCTTAAGAATTTGGAGATACATGTTATCTACCTTTCCCATTTCTTGATCTAAGTACGTTTTTACTGCATTAAAACTGATTTTACTGACCTAAGTACGAGTTCCCATTTCATGATCTAAGTACGTTTTTAGTGCATTCATGGCACTGTAACCCTGGACACCTTTGTTGGCTGAGAAGATAACTTTATAAACAATGACAACAGTAAAGCAGAATGTTTTACTGGAGAAATTTCCCTCCAGCAAAGAAAATCTGGCTTTCTGAAACTGTGTGACAGGAAGCAAGTTATTTCTTCTCCAAGAGCCTCAGATTCCACCTAAGTAAAATGGAGATAAAACTGTTACTGATAGCTGTCTATTGCTAAATTCTCACTGATTTGTGAGAATTGAATGTAAAGTAATTAGCCAGTAACCAGCAAATGTAAGGTTTCAAGAAAGCTTAGCTATTATTCTTATGTAAGTGCTGTTTTCATTATTAAAAAACATGAAACAATTTTATACAGCCCCAATGTTCTTCCCCTCTATACCTCTTACTTGCCTCTGTTAATTTTAAATCATACACTGGAACTAAGGAATAAGTTTCTTCCAAACATACACATTGAAAATCAACAGCTTTTCTGGTGAGGATCCCTGGATTTCATATCTCTTTGATCCTATTTAGGTTTATTTGTTAACGTGCAGGTTAGATAATCTTGAGTATTATTAGATCACTCCATGATAATATCTTTAATTTTTATTATTTCACTGCCATACTTTACATTTCTCGGAAGAAGGAAGTAAATCTCCAAAAATATAAGTCGACTATCATCTGTTATTAATATAATATGAAGACTTACACCCTTGGGGAGGTAGATTTTCACCTGTTTCTTGCAAAGACATTTGTTTTGCTTACTCTGTTTGCAGTAGGAACTGGAAATCAACCCCATTCTAATGAAAACGTAGAAGAGTGAGTTCAGTTTCCTATGGCAAATCATCAGTGCTGGCAGGGTCTGTGACACAGTCATCCTCCCACATGAGACAATTAGCACTATATTTGAAATTAGAAAAAAAAATTCTGGGGAATTATGGAAAACAAAACTTGGGGATATAAAGCATAGCATATACATTTTCACTTTGCATTGTTTTGCTTAGACATTTGTAAACATTTTTTACCTTTTGTTGCTGTTGTTGCAGTTGTCATTGTTGTTGAGCTGGCCCAGGCTGGGTTTGAACCCGCCAGCCTTGGTGCATGTGGCCGGCGCCATAACCACTGTACCACAGGCACCAAGCCTGTAAACATTGTCAAATGTCATAGGACTCTACAGTGTAATTGTAAATGCTGTATAATAGGAAATCAATTTTGTGAATATTGATTTAATGAAAGCTGTTATTCCCTCTATTTATTTTTTATGCTGTACTAATTAACATATTTGTGCATATAATATTTACTTTTCTAAAATTCCCTTAGGATAAAATATCTGGAATTATGGTTATGAGGCTATTATAATTTTTACTACTTTTATTAAGAGGTATCTTTCCAAAGCTCATGGAAATTTAAGGCATATATGTTGTTGTTCAACAACTTGCTTTTAAAACATTTCCAAGACCTCAGGAAAACACAATTATACTGTTTTATTTCACTTGACCCCAAAAATATGCTTATGGTATTTAATAATATTTAATCTCATTGTGTTTAATAGAGTATAATTATGATAAATATTATTTGGAGAACGTGCATAAGCCTGAGGAAAAGATACAATTCAAAAAAGAAAGAAAATATAAAACCAAATTAAAACAATTAAAATTAAAGTTATTTTCAAGATAAAAACAACTAGAAGGAAGATTCCATATCTAAGTTGCCGGGTAAGAACTTTCATTTTATTTGAATTGAGTTGAATTTCCATAGACTGCAGTGTTTTTTAACCTTTCTTACCTTATAGCACACTTGAACCTATAGCTAAACTTCCAGAGCATACTTAATTTGTGTTGATCAAAGAAAAAAAAAAAGAGTTAAAAAAAAAGAATATAGTTCCTGTGCTTTGAACTTAAAATAATTTAATTAATAATTTTTAAAAATTGTCATGGCACACCTAAGACCCTCTCCCAGAACACCAGAGTGCCACTGTACACTGCTTGAAAATTTCCAGTCCATTGCATACTAGGCTAAGATTCAGGTAATATTTTCAACACTAATTCCATTGTGACTAAAGAAGACTCTCCATTTATTTTTATTTAAATCTTGTGTAAAATTACCAACTTACTTTTGTGGATAAAGGTCTATCCACCAGGGTGCTGAATGTCTGTATCTACTATTTCCTCTGTATAATACTGAAAGCTGATTGAGGACCCAGAGAGACACTTTACATGTCTAGTAGCTTAAAATCCAGTTTGAAAAATACAAAAATTTTTAGTTACAGTAACTAGTTATTTATTGAATAGATTTATGAACAAAAAAGTAAAAAAATTCTGCTAGCAATGCTAGACAAATGCAAATTATAATAATGCAGATTATATGATGATAGCAGATGTGTATGTATTTAAGGAGGACTTGACTAAATAAAAAATTGTGTCTAAATATTAAATGTGTCACCCTTTAACACATTTTTGTTTTGTTTAACACATTTTTGAGAATTTGAAAATGGAAATAAATAGATGTGGCAACAAACATAAAACCTCAGAAATTGGGTTACAAAGGCTCCCAAGTTGGTGATTCAATATCGCTTTAGAAATGGGCGTGCTTATGGTTGGTTTGAATTTTCATGGAACCAGAGGTAGAGACATAAGCTCACAAATGACAGAAAACCAATAACAATAGGCAATATTTACCTATTAAGTGCATTCTCTGTATCATAAATAGTTCACATGAATTATCTTTCATAATCTCACAACCACCTTTTGAGTGTGACATTTCCAACTGGTTTTATAAATGAGGAAACTGAAGCTCACATAGATAAGCTAATTGGGCCCAGGATTAAATGGTGGATCAACGGTAGGCTGGTACTTCGCAGGCATTTGTCCTACTACTAGTATTAGGATTATAAACCAGAGGGGACAGGTCTTCTCAGAAGCACTAATACTGAAGTGATCGACGTGTCTGTGAATATTAGGAGAAAGACCACCTCGCTCTAAAGGAGAAACACTTTGAAAACTATGGAATAAGAGACTCTCTTTATACACCATGTTTTCATATTTTTGTACTGTTTGTAATACAATTAATTTATAATTATAATTAATATATAATTATAATTATCTCTTTACACACATGCCAAACTTTCTAAGTTGCTACATTATTAACCTGTCTAGAACAATGTATCATTTTACATACCAGGATGATTTGGAATGTTTATTGTGTTTTGTCTTAATTTTGTGTGAGTCAAAGTTAAATAAAAAATATAAGCAGGCCATGATAGTCTAGGCATGGCCAAATAATAATTAACCACATTTATTCGGTTTTATGTTTTCCCCAAGGAGCTGAGTCCTTCAGGAATATAACCTAATTATTAGGCCATAACTCTTTTTACAAGTAAAAAAATTAAGTAATGCCATGTGCTGTGGCAGAGCTGTTTCTCTGAGAAACACTTAAATATCTCTTGCTTCACCCCAAAATACAAAACAAAAACAAAAACAGAGTTGAACCTGTGTTGTTGTCACACAGATAGAGCCATGTTTTCATTTTGTTCTCCAGTGAGTTTGCTGTAGGAATTTCATAGTAATGACTTTACTGTGTTGAAGTACAAAGGTCTTTATGGGTTAAATAAATCTCCAAAATTAATACGCATGCTTATACTTTTGTTTGGAATTGACTAGCACGTTCTGGTTTGATTTTCAAAATTAATACTTGAAAGCTGGTTGTAGGTTGTAATATGTGAGGTATTTAATTATGCAGCAAATACTTTGTGAAACTTGTCCTGTATTCACATTTAGAGCTTGGTAAATACGATTTTTGAATTATTTTCTTGTAATATAAAGTTGAAATATTGAAATCATAAATTCCCCCAGTAGGAAATCTGTGATGAACACTGTCAAACTACAGGTTAAAAACAAGCCTTGTCAGAGATCTTAATGCCTTTGTTGCAGGTTTAAAAGACAGACCTTAGCTTAAGTTTTGGGAATTGTGGTTTGAATTTGATGCAATACACTGTATCTATAGTAGCCTATTAAAAAGCCTAGCTATTTCATCAAACGTATTTGCTATTGAGCTTAAAATTTTACATTAAAAAAAATCAGAAACTTCAAGAGTGTTTTACTCAGTGAGGTTATAAAAATCTGAAAGTGTGAAAGATTATATACCACAGGTGTGTGGCATATTATATAATGCTGTATAAAAGATTTTAGTAGGGTAATAAAGCTATAGTTTTTCAAACCAACACTAATGGTTGTGGTAAAAAGGATGTCTACGTGACTCAGAAATACCGTAACTTTTACTTCATATTAAGTTAATGAATCTCAATGAGGAAATATAATCTCTCACCCTTTACTCTTCTGAAAGATATGCTATTTATGATTCTGAATTAAATGCTACATTTGTATTTTATTTGTATGAAAGAAGATGTTAGCAAAAAATGTAAAACTGAAGGAAAATGTGAACATTGCACCATCTTTATTTTTACTCTGTAAAAATTTCAGTTTGACGAAATGTTAAAACAGCTGTGTAAATATCTTCCTTCTGTGCTTTCATATACATCTTGATGTTGACAGGGCTATGACAACATCTAGTGATTTTGTCTATTCCACCTCAGTAAGAATCTATAGGACAGAGTTTTATAAGAGTTGTTTTAAACTATTTTAAAATGAACAGATTTTTAATAAACAGGTGGTTATGAATTTTTACTCCATTTTCTTTTTCTTTAACTCTTATTTATATTAACTGAAAATAATTCTCAATTCTTTTTTTTTTAGACAGTGTCTTACTCTGCTCACCAGGATAGAATGACATGATGTCAGCCCAGGTCACAGCAGCCTCAAACTCCTAGTCGCAAGTGATTCTCTCGTGTCAACCTCCTGAGTAGCTGGGATGACAGGTGCTTCCAATGGTGCCTGGCTATTTTATTTTATTTCTTAGTAGAGATAGGTCTTGCTCTTGCTCAGGCTATTCTCCAACTCCTGGGCTCAAGGAATACTTCTGCCTAAGCCTCACAAAGTGCTAGAATTATAGGTGCTAGCCACCCTCAGCTAAAAAATTCTAATCAAATAAAATTTTATCAGTTCAATTCTTTATTTAAACTTAACAACTACCTTGTTGATTTGAAGTTAGTATGCTCTTAAGTCCATTCAGTTTTACATTCTTGATAAAACCAATGTAGTTATTTTGCAGTTATATAATGCTGTATAAAAGATTTTAGTAGGGTAATTTGTCTGTCTTTTACACATACAAATAGAACCATAACCAATTAATTATTATATTATCTTTCTACTTGTTTTTCACCTGATGACCAGCAACCCTCTCAAGGAAAAGAGTGTGGAGCTTGGGGACAGAAAAACTGACTTAATTAACATCATTTTATCACTAAGTAGCTGTGTAACTTTATGTAAGTTGTGTAAACAATACACAATTGATATTGATGAGTATCAGATAAGAAAACAGATGAATGCAGTTTACAAAATACAGTTATTTACAAAATTGCTTATTATTGTACATTCAGAAATAAATTTGTAGTATTAAGAAAAACTGAGATTATTAAGATATGTTAATATTAACAATACTTTGAATTTAAAAATTCTATTGTATTGGATTTAATTGTACCTGGCCCTAATAAATATTGTCACTCTTATATGTATTCACTAATTAGACTTTGGGACTTGATCAAGCTAAAAAGCTTTTGCACATCTCAGAGTACAAAGCAAACCGACAGCCTTCAGAATTGGAGAAGGTTTTTGCATGTTATGAATCTGACAAAGGCCTGTTAACTATAATCTACAGAGAACTCAAATTAAACAATAAGAAAAGTGCAATCAACCCTCTCTATAAGTGGGAAAGTGATTTAAACAGAAACTTCTCTGAGGATGACAGACAAATGGCAAAAAAAAAAAAAAAAACCATGAAAAATGCTCATCATCTTTAATCATCAGAGAAATGCAGATCAAAACCACTCAAAGATATCACCTAACCCAAGCAGGATTAGCCCACATCACAAAGTCACAAAACACCAGATGCTGGTGTGAATGTGGCGAAAAGGGAACACTTGTACTCTGCTGGTGGGACTACAAACTAATACAGCCTTTTTGGAGAGAAGTATGGAGAATCCTCAAACATCTAAGTCCATTTGACCCTGCAATCCCATTTCTTTGTATCTACCCAGAAGAACATAAATCATTTTACCACAAAGACATTTACCACGAAGACATAGAATGTTTATTGTGGCTCAATTCATAATTGCCAAGTCTTAGAAGCAATCTAAATGCCCATCAGTCCATGAATGGATCAACAAATTGTGGTATATGTATACCATGGAATGAATATTATGTAGCCATTAAAAAAGTTGGAGACTTTACATCTTTTATATTTACCTGGTTGGAGTTGAAGTACATTCTTCTTAGTAAAGTATCACAAGAATGGGAAGATGAATATCCAATGTATTCCATCCTAATATGAAATCAATATACAAACAGTTACATGTTCTTAAGAACAATGAAACAATATTTTAGTTCCATTTTAGGGGTAGAGGGAATTGGGGAGGGGGAGGATGTGCGGCAGAAAGAGGCATGAGGTGGGAATCTCACCTAATGTGCACGTTGGGAGTGTGTATAACACAACCCCTGGGTGAGGGGCTCTTCTAGAAATAGAATTTTGCCCTGGAAATGAGGATAATGTGACTTAAATATTCTACCCTCATAACTTTGAATAAAGTTAAAAAAAGAAATAAAAGAAAAAAAAATTCACAGGGGTCCCCATTGCTATATTGTTTTATTATCTCAAAAGTTTAAAGAAGATGTTCTACTGCTATTGTTGTTCTAACTGTCTAGTGTATTAGCACATTCCCAGAAGTGCTTTGGGGGTTGATCCCTGAATTTCTTAGACTTTCTGCTGTAATTGATTTGGGGTGTCTGCTTAGTTAGTGAACAGTAGAGTGAGACAACCTACAAGTGATAATGTCTAATTTGCTTGCTATGTCTCTGGCTTGACGCTTAAGACACAATTCTTTTTCAAATCAAATGGAATTAGTTATTACATTTTCCAAATGAAATCAGTTTTAGTTCTTTAATCGATCTTAAAGAAAAGAAGCCATAATATAAACTATCATTATTTTTACTCTTGAGTGTTGATGAATGAAAACAGGTTAGAGAGAGGTAATGTTTCATTAGTGATATTTATTCTCAGTAGGCTTAATATGAGTAATGTTTTTTTTACCTACTTTAAGATGAATAATGTTTATTGACTAAACATGGGAAGTGAAGTTAGGATACAAATTCTACTTCAAGATCTTTGAGTATATTTTGCATTGTACAATGGATTTCATTTTTCATGAAATGCCATAGTTTTTCTGCCTACAAAATAGAGGCAGTGGTAAAAAAAAAAAATGAGGAAACAACCCCATTGTTGATCCATTAATTGATGAATAGATAAAATTTGTTATATCCACAAAAAAATAATAAAACAGTGCCATATTGTGTAGTGTGAATTTTTAGTACCTGTGAACTTGCTGTTATCCACTGCCTGTGTTTAGACCAACAGATCCACATCTCTATAAGAACTCATAATAGAATACGAAGTTGCAAACTTTATGTCAAAGACCCCGTAGTGTCTTATGCTTTGTCAGCATATGGTATCTATTGCATTCTGATTATTACTATTTCTTTGCTTGTTTATTTTTTCAAACCTTTCAAAATATGTAAAAACAAAAATGCAGGAGGGCAGTATAAAAACATGCTGTCAGCTGAATTGGGGCCATAGACCAGTTTGCTAATTCCTGGTGTTCTGTCATCTAGACCTACTTCATCTTCATAGGTAAGAAATTAGATTACAGTTGAGGAAGGGGACCTGCTTATCTAAGGAAAGGTGTCATTAAAAACAAGCTAAGCCAATCCACATACGTGTATGTACATTCATTTTCAGTTTATTTATTTTTGAAAATTATATTTGACATGAAAATTTCAGGAGCCAGTGAAAATGAAATAAAATTAATGTTGGTTGTTGAAACTATGTAACTTAATAGGTTTCTTGAGGCAATGATCTAAGATTTGTGAAAGAATCAATTACCACTTTTTAGATGTCTACCTAAGTGTTTTCTCATTTCAATTTCAAGTACTTTTAACAATATCATCCAGCGAGAAGGCAGGCTTTCTATTCTTGCATGCACATGGAAAAAAATGAAAATGATTCCATGCAGTGTTACCACAGAGAAAAATGGCAAAAGTTGGAGCACAGCACCCCGTTACATCTAGGTGATATCTGGATTTAACTGCCCATAAGATGCTAATTTTAACTCCATCCCATATGGTGTTTAAATTAATGAAATCTTTCATGTGTATTTTAGAACTTCAGAGAAGCCATCTGGCCACTGAATGTCACCTTAATTTTTAGTGTCTTTATTGTGAATTTTACAGTCTAAAGTACTATTTTAATGCCAGGGAATGTTTTACCATCCATATTTAATGATTAAGTACCTAAAATCACTGACATTTTGAAACCAGACACTATAAGGCAGATTAAGACCAAACAAAGTAATAAAGAATTCTTTGCAATTCAAACCAAAAGACTATTGACCTGAATCAGGCAGTTGTCTTAGGTGGAATTATCACATAATTTGCATTATGTCTATGGTGGGACAAACCCCCCCCCATTCACTATGTGCGTAGAGACTCAGTCATTATATATTATTAAGTTCCTTCATAGAAATCCATAAGCAATAATTATTAGGTAGAATGTAAAATAGACATATTTAGGCCAACAATTGAGAAAATTTCCTAATTTAAATATGAGTTTGTTATTTGATAATAAATTATAGATAATGAAGACTTCAGCTAATGTGAATGCTATGCTCAAAATCTTTACGAATGCTATATGGCTTGGGTATGAATTAAAGTAAAAAATATGTCACTTGTATTTTATGATTTGTCTTTTTATTCTAAACAGAAGGACATATTTAGAATGGTTCCACATGCACAGTGAGAAGTATGATTCTTTATATTCCTTAATCAATGTCTATAAAGGAACACAGTGGTTTCGAATTTTATGGAAGCCTTTTCTATCTCTATGTTGTTTAAATACAAGACAATTCTTCTCATGAATTTTGGTGTTTGTTTAAGGACCCCAGTTTTTTATTAGTTACATTATGAAAGCATACCAAAAAAAAAAAAAAAAAAAGCTTGCCTTAATTGGAGTGTGTAAAAAAACCAGTCTGGTGTACACTGGGGCCTGCTGATTTCTACTTTAATGTGTGATGTAAATAACTGTATAGGATTTTCAATATTAGAGGAGTACAAAGGGAGTCTCTGCTAATCTGTTAGAGAGACCAGAGCAAGGACTTACTTTTGCTAACCTGTAAAATGGCTGTCAAGATCTTCCTCCTTGGCTCTCTGTAGATTGCATTACAGTAAAGATGAGTCATGGAGTGGCTGGAGCAGATGCAACAATGAAATAACCCTCAACTAATATTTACATTGATTTGAAATTTCCTTTCTTCTGCCCAAATTAATAGTTCTGTAAGAGCTAGGATGTGTCCTGTGTCTCCTGTTTCCCCTACACTTAGCAACATGCCTGGAACTATTCTAAATACATAACAATATTTAGTGACCTGAACTGACCTAGAAAGCTAAAATTACATGTGGCATAAAATTAACTATCAATTTGTTGTATACAGCCTAGACAATCAAGGTTGTGTCAAGAGAAAGGAACTGGTACGGAAGAAATAATCAGAGCAGAGCTCACCATGACCTGCATTACAACCAGTGGATGGAGACCCTCAGGGGGTGGTGTCAGATTTGAGAGCTTCACCAGAACTTGGACATTAGCAGATCCAGAGATATGGGGGGGAAAGGCATGGAACCATAAGAAGACCGTGTGGAAACTATCATGTTTGTAGCTGCACCAGTGAAAAGAAAAAGAAGGAGTCCATGACCAGCCATGGTTCGATAGCAGTGGAGAGCTGGACTGCAGAAAATTATAAAGGGGTGGGTCTGAAGAATCCTTTGATCAAAATTTGGTTGGAAGCGTCCCTAGAAGTAATCATTAGGAAGCAGTGGTGTGAACTTGGGGCACCAACTGCTCCAGGACAAAAACTGATTATAATAGTGTAGACAGACCCAAGATGCCCTCACCTTGGCCAAAGTAGATCGGGATCCAAGGCAAAGGAAATAACAGAAAGCTTTTCCCTTCTAAGAAAAGTTTAAACCATAGAATGTAACAGACACCTTGAAGCCAGGAACAGGAAAGCATTTTCTGACTCCAATTCAAGTTTATTATTTCAAGGCTGAAATATAAATGCCAATGCAAGACCTACAAATCCCGAAATACAGTCAGAACATATTTGTGTTCAATATCTAAGAACAAATGCAGAAACATGTCTGTATTTCTCCCTGCATATTGTAGATATTCAGCCTTTTCAGCTATGTGGTGCTCATTAGACTTTGGTAAAAATATGTAGGTAAAGCTTCTAAAGTAACTTTATAAGATAACATGGACTGATGGAAAGTAAACTGAGACTATTTCTTTGTATATATGAATTTGCTCACACTATTTTTAGCTCCTTTATATTTTTTGAGAAGTAAAAACAATATGTAATGATAATTCCAAAGTGAATTTTAAGTTCTAATCAGTAAACCATAGTGCTGTGAGTTGTTATGTGTTCGTGAATATATATGACATCTAAATATCTAGCTGAGAATGATGCAACAATTTGAATGGAAGGCAATATAATCAAGGACTCAGGTCAATTAGTTCATAATGGTGACAGGGTAGGGACATTTCTTTTAATTAAGATTGTGCATAAAATACTACCAATTCTCCTTGTTTTTAAAGATGGAATCTTTTACCTTTATTGTTTAGAGTATCAGTCACTTTATTCTGCCATAATTACTGGATGCAACATCTAATGTCTGTTTATTAATATTATATTGTATGCTCCCTTCTAATATTACCTTGAGTCCTTTGAAACCACATAACAGAGCAAAATAAATATACCAGAGGACTTTTAAAAATAATTCCATTTATTAATAATAATTCCAGGTCTTCTGGTTTAACCTTTTATAATTACTGTACCCCTTCCCAATAGAATTCTTGTTGGGAGAGAAGACTCTGGAAAAATATGTGACTATAAATCTATAAATAATGTGTATTATGAAATAAAACACTACTACTTCCATGATGTGGGGGTGCCGGTATCATCCCAATATGAAGCGTGTAAGCATATGGAAGAGCAGTTGCATAGAAGACCTTAGTTAGTATTACATGAAGCTTCACAGAGATGTGAATATGCACTTATTTATAAGGATGCATTCACCATCAATGGACTCTTTTATTACATGAGGTCCAGACGCAACAAATTTTAAGAGCACAGTGCAGTAATGAGAGTTACAGGCATTGTGTGGAACAGCAAATCTTACATAACTGCAGCTTTATGCTGTTGAACAGCACCTCTCCTCTCCCTCATCCTCTGCTGGTCTCTGTTTCTGCACATTTAGCTGTGCAGATAATGTTCAGGGTGGAATCACGCAGGGTTTATCCTTCTGTGACTGGGTCCTTTCACTTAGTATAATGTCCTCCAGGTCCATCACTGTTGTCACATAAGGGCAGGATTTCCTTCCTTTTGTGAGGCACTATTTATTATTGTGTCATTCTCCATCTTTATTCACCCATTGCTGTTCATTTAGGTAGTTTCCTATCTCGTCCTATGTCCATTATGCTGCAATGACTATTGACGTGCAGATATCCCTTCAAGATCCCGATTTCAATTATTTTGGAGAAATACCCATACATGGAATTGCTGGATCATAGGACAGACATTTCTACAAAGAAGAGATAAAAATGACCAAAAGGTATATGTAAAAATGTTCAACATCATTACCCATCAAGGAAATGCAAATCAGAGCCACAAGGGAGGAATCATCTCAGACTTGAAAGGATGGCTATTATGGAAGAGAAAAAGAAGTTTAAAAGTCTTGGCAGGAATGTGGAGAAAATGGGGTGGGTGGTGCCTCTGGCTTAGTGAGTAGGGTGCCGGCCCCATGTATATACCGAGGGTGGTGGGTTTGAACTCAGCCTCAGCCAAACTGCAATAAAAAATAGCAGGGCGGTGTGGCCGGTGCCTGTAGTTCAGCTACTCGGGAGGCTGAGGGAGAGGATCGCCTAAGCCCAAAAGCTGGAGGTTTCTGTGAGCTGTGAGTCCACAGCACTCTACCGAGGGTGACAAAGTGAGACTCTGTCTCAAAAGAAAAAAAGAAAAAGCATGCGGAGAAAATGGAAGGCATGTACATGTTTGGAAAGTAAAATGGTGAAGCTGCTATGGGAGATGGTGGGAGGTGACTTCGTCTTATAGGGATCCCCGAAAGTGACGAAGTGGCTTCACAAGGCACAGAGTCTCTTCTCCATGAGATTATGAAGGAGAACGTTCCAGATACACCAAGAGATTCTGAAATCCAGATAGCAGACAGTTTCAGAACTCCAGCAAGACTCAACCAGAATAAGACATCCCCCAGACACATCATAATCAATTTCACTAAAGTTAATATGAAGGAGAAAATTCTGAAAGCTGCCAGACGAAAGAAAACCATTACCTACAAGGGGAAGAATATCAGAATAACTGCAGATCTCTCTGCTGAA